>JAIPRM010013513.1:0-11378 GCA_025469315.1 Stegophylla sp. TES_Ste_2020
GTTCCTTATAAAATAGTAGTATTATACGTACAATGTACATATATAAAATGACTGAACAACGCTGCAATTAAGAAATTTCGGGGAGGGTTTGAACCCCTAAAACCCCCCCTTGTATACGTGCCTGATATAATGTCGTTATAAGTAATATTACTAAAGTTGCAATTCATATTGCTAAAATTGTAATTAATATTATTTAAAGTTGTAATTAGTATACTATTATTTAAGTCTATGAACAAACTCTTAAATAATAAATTTTTATTGTCGTTTCTTTGTTTTCGGGTAATAACTTGAAATAAATTGTAAATTGTAAAAATTATTGAAAAAATAAAATCTTTGTTTTCAGAGCACTTAACAGTTTATTTATAAATAGAATCTTATCTATATATATCATATATATTTATTATAAATATGTATAATGATATATAATTTTTTATAAGAAATAAAGATATGAGCTGTTATATTATTCATAGAAGTAAAATCTAAATTGTCATTAACCAGCAATATCATATAAATTAATAAATAGTTGTTATTCACAAGACCAAAAAAATGAATTTTAAAATAAAATATGAGGATTTAATTTTTTATATTTTAAGATTTCTAAATCACAAATAGTTTTACACAGAATGAAAAAACATATTTTAAACATTATGTTTAAAACTTTTGTTTCGCAAACATAATGTTTAATTTCGATTGTTTTAAAACTGTTTAAACAAATGTTTTAAAACAAAATGTTTAGAACTGCGAACCTTGGTTTTTTTATAACGTAATAATTTTGCTACATATTATTCAATATAATATTATCGATAATATTTTAAACTGCTCACTTCCACGTAAAAATCACCATAGTATATGCATTAAAACTACTCAAATTCAGTTCGATGTTTATTTAATCACAATGGTAAGTATTTATGACTTATGTTTTAGTAAAAATTTAAATCGTACGCAATATTCATACTGACAATTTATACTATTCATTGTTTAATCAATAATTGAAATTTAATTTCCCCCCACCCTCATCATTAAGTTCGGAACACAATGTCGAAATAATAACTCAAAATAGATTTACACTTACGGAGGAAAAATTAAAAAATATTCTCCGATTTATTGAAATAATTCTTAATATAGTCTACGCAAAAGAATGTTTTATAAATTCAAAAATTTAACACGCAAAAATGTCAACTTATAACTATTTGTTAAAGACGGCTTAGACTCCTCCCCCCCCCTCAAATCAACACAAAGCTTCTCCAGATTTTTTTTTTTTTAATTGCATAAGGCATTAGAGGAGGAGACTAAATCGAACAAGTAAATATTTTAGCCCTCAACATTTTTGTTCTATTTCCACCAAGAGATAGCTCATGTGCTGTCTATGACGTATAGATATTTGCACCCCCCTCGTGAAAAATAACAGAAATACGGGGAAAAAGTAATCGTGTCCACGCGCCACTGTGTCCGCCAAATTATCGCACGTCACTGGCTATCTCTTAAAAATGTACCAAATATGCTATAAAATTTACGAAAAATGCTCTAAAAATATGTAAAAATGCTAAAATAATCTCTTATAAAACTTTAATTTTACTGTAAAAACTCAAAATATTTAAAAATTGGATTTTAGGCATAATATGTTTTAATATGTATTAATTCTTCTTCAATTATTTATGAATTTTTTTTTTAGTCTTTATTCTTTTTAAGCGTACATTTAAACAAATAAAAATATCAAATAATATTCAATCTCTTCAGTTATTCAGGGAAAAATTTTCCTATACCAAGAGAACTCAAATTAAATAATGAAAAATAGGTGAAATGTGCACTTAAAATTCAAATATAACCGAAATATCCACTTATATCGAAAAAAAAAGAGTTAAATATGCAAATTAAAGAGAACTGTAAACAACTCCTAGTGTTGTGAAACGCATTTCTATATTACTTAGCTGTTGTTTTGAATGATTTTTGAAAAACATGCTAACTCTTAAAAGTCCCTAGCCCTAATTGTTATAATAGCGACGCGCAACGACCGTGTGAACACGTGTTTCGAAACTGTTGATGCGAGTTCGCCCCCGACTTGGGGCGCTACACGCAGGCCGCGGACGTTTTTTAACAGACCCGGAAGCTGACATGTCACTCGTTTTTTTCATCCGTTCGAAAACATCTTCGTTCCCGGTACACCGACATTGTCGCGGACGTGACGACCGGGAATTAAATTTTGAAATAAAATATCATCGAAATACGTAATAATTCGGTAAATGATTGTGGTTTTATTATTACTTTTTTTTTCTACAAACGCTATGTAAGCACACAATTTTTACGGCTAAACTTTACACACTTAGACACACTAAAAACATAAACTATCACATTAATATAATATTATATTATATTATTATGATTTCTATAATATGTAACTATCACATATTTTAATAATTATTATTTATAATAATAAATTAAAATTTTAAAATAATAATTTTGTACAAAATATAAATGTGATATTTACAAATCAAAATGATGGTAATAGAGTATAATATATTAATATGATAGTATCTGTTTTTAAAATAAATCTTAATGTCATAATTATAAAATTAATTAACAATAATATCTGTGCACGATACGTTGATAGGGAAACGGAGAAGAAGTTTCGGGGATGTAAGCCTCACGTAATTAAAATAGAAGACAGTAAATACTCTGAAAAACGTTTTCGTTCCGTCGTTCGACTGCATAACAGTATCGCGTGCCACGGAGAACGTAATAGAATTCCACCTATAAAATTATTAAATCGATTTGATCGGGATTCTACGCGAGCACGAAGTGATTTAATATTTTTATTTTTGTGTTCTATACGTAAATAGTGGGGGGAGGAATAAAATGCTTGTGACTTGTGAGTATTAACTATACAAAATATACTATACAAATTTGACTGAAGATAATATTATTGTCAACGTAGCAAGTAGATGAAATTAATTGAACTTATTTATGCCCGCCGTGGGGTTAGAAAATGCAGTAAAATAGAGATTTAACACATTTTGGTGGTACGCGAATTACAAATTGATTAGTCCTTAGCGCCAACATCAAGGAAACATTTCCAAACTGTCTCACGTGATAAAAACAAAAACACATTAATGCACCGACAACCTTAAACCTAAATATTCTAATCGCAATTTTTATGAAAATATATTATTAAAAGAAGAAGAAATAAATAATTTAATAAATGTCTAATTAGTTATACGTATTTCAACTGCTAACATTTAGTAATAACTAGACATTAAATTTGTAGGTGTTATTAAATAATAATAAAATAAAGGCAAAGGTGTTTTACTTATAATAATATATTGTTCTTTTATTCACTTGCTCATTTTTTAGCTATTTTTTTTTTATTTTTTTTTTTTTTTAATTCAATAATATTATGTTGTTTAAATATTTATAAAAAGTTATTTGATTTTCTACTATATCTCATACTAATAATATGAAACACGTAAAGATTTCTTCGTTAGATTTTTTTAAATGCTATGAAAATATTAGGCATTTATTTCATGAAAACAAAAGACACCCAAGTACCTCAAGTGCACGTGCAATCACACAATTCTCAAACATTACGAAAAATATAGATGACAACAGACTTACAGCAAAAATTAAATTAATTGCACGTTTTCATTAGAACAGCAGTCAGTAGGTAGCAATAATATTTAAATTTAATGAATAAGTTTATCGAATTATTGTAATGCCAACTGCAGGATTCTTTTTTACATTTTTAACTGCCCATTTTCAAGACCTACAAAATGAAATATTTTTTACAAACATAATCGACTTCAATTTTCACGGTAAAATGTACGTATATAAAAGTTTAAATAATGATTGAAATGAACATTTTTTTTCGCAGACCACTTACCCTTATACATTATTATAATGCCAGAAATGATTATTGAGTAACGAATATTTCCTATAAGATGTCATACTCATTTCTTACTCGCTCAAACCGTTTTCTCGTAATACAGTCGTCACGAACGAATAAAGGGGCGATTGTAAATTGTGCCCACAGAGAACAGATGATAAAAATAGAATAGTAAATTGCGTGAAATACATTTCAGGTCAAAATTTCTGAGTAGTAAATTGCGATCAAGACATATTAGGGGGAAATTTTTGTATAGTAAATTGTGACCAACATATTTTCAGGTATGAATGAATATCTGAAAAATATTGATCTGAAAAATATTTTAGCCAACATATGAGAGACATTTAGCATTTAGCAAGAGAACACCGCGAGAAGATGGCCATCACTATCATTCAAAAATGGTTTTTCCTATTTTTTAAAAATGTTTTATTTAACCTACAGTGAAATTGAATAAAAATAAATAATAATTAAATATAAGTTAAAGTTAGTAAAATTAAATAATAAACAATACTTATACACATAATATACATAATATATAAACATAAAAAATTGTATTGTTAATACTTTTGTTTTATATTGCTCTACAATTTTTACATGCGTTGAAATTTATTTTGGAAACTGCGTGTTAAAATTGATAAAGCTCCTACGTACTGTTAATTTTTACAAAAATGTCAGTCTGCTGCTTAATAATTTCATACGTAATATTATAAATATGAAAATAAGATGAGTAGGTACAGGCTTTTATTAAAACGTTTGTGAAAATCAAAGATGATAAGCGATGAACGTTAGGTTTTATACAATGTAAAAACAATGTTTAAAATCTCTTTTAGTCTCTTAGTCTCTCTGCAGATACATAATTACCGGGGACAATTTATTCTACACCTAGACGTTCATACCTGTAAATGTGTTCTGGACGCGATTAACTATGGAGAAATTTTAGCCCAAAATATTATGTCGCACGCAATTTACGTTTGCCCGAACAAAACATTGTACTCGAACGATCGGTTCGTTTCGAGCAATACGAGGTGGGTGCGTCGTCGTCATCTTACACACACGGCCACACCATATTGGAATTATTTTAATCACACAAACAATCGTTGCGATATTTAATTAGCCCCGAGAACCGGTGGAAAGATGGCGGCCGGTGGCGTTTACGGTCCGATTGTCTTGGCTTTGTAGTCTCTCTCTTATAATAATATCACATAATGTGTTCCCCCGGTGTATAATGCGCAGATATTTCTCTTTGTGGCGGCGCGTACTTTGAATCGTTGTTCGATTACATGGAACAGCGGTCTTCTAAGGAACCTAACCCCGTCTCCTCGCTGCGTCGTCAATGGGTCTTTTAGTCGACGCGCCGCTGGAAGGGATCTGCCGATTGATATGTTTTTCGCGATACACCCCTCTCCGGCCGCGATTATAGCTTCCGACGACGACGGCCGCTATCGATTGGTCACCGACTTACATTCCCCCCCCCACCTCCCCGGCGTTCTTCAAAAACATGGAAGCTGCCCGCACCCCACACGTCCCGCGACCGAGCACCCTCTGACCCTAACCACCCCGTCCTCCTATTATTATATTTTTCACCCTTTTTTTTTTCCATTATTATTATTATTCGTTCCTAAAGGAGGGGGTCCGACGATCGGTCTAGCATAATTTTGTTTGAGTTGTGCAACACCGTTCAAAACACCTGGATTCCCCTAACCCTAACCTCGTTTACAATTAATAGAAATTCAGGTACTAATTTTTTTTTTTTTTGCTCTCAGTTCTACAACAGTGCAACTACCGTTACGATGACGATGAGATAAAAGAAAGTATGCTCAATTAAATGGCGTTTATTACAATATTATAGGGATGAGAACTTATAGACTTCGCCTATTTTTGTCTATTATTTATAGCTAGTGAGTCCATATTTGTGTTTTTTTTTTTTTTTTTGCATTTTGGTAATTTGTTTAAAAACTGCGTGTTATTAATATTTTTTGTAAAATTTATCCCATAAAACAGAACTTGAACACAAATAAAAAACACAAATCTACAGGTATGAAAAAAATTAATTAAATTATAGTTTTATAATATCTATACATCTCTAATAATAATAATAATAATAATACGTATATACATGTGTCGTGAGCATGTATACGTTGTCGTCGGTCTCCCCTCCCGCGCGCGCGATAGACGTTGCGGGGACGGTCGTGGAGAGGACACGCGAAGACGGCCGCGGTGGTAAGAACGACGAGTCGAGGGCAGTGAGGGGAAGTATGTTCTTAGTTCGGCAATGTGTCCAAGATTAAACTGTAGGTGACATTAGGAGCGGCGGGGCGGGGTGGGGATCGTGCCGGCTCGTTGTATCACGGCCGCGGCCGTGGGTTAAGGAGTTTGTTAACGTTAAAGTGAACGCGAATAATAATTAAAGTTGCGGCGGCGGGAATGCCGAGCAATCAACCGGACCGGTCGAGGGGAGGGGCGGCGGCGGCGGAAGAGAAGGCACGCGCGCGCCGGTCAAAAGGGCCCCGCGGCCGGTCGCGCGCGCACGCCGCCGTCGCCCGACAACTTCGACAATTTCATAATAGACAAGATTCCTCCGAAGTTGCCGCGGCCGCCGGTGCGCCTTAAACTTTACGCCAACCCCTCCGCGCCACGCCGCACCCCTACTAGCTACCCTTCGCACGCACACACACACACACACACACACACGCGCGCGCGCAAACCATAGAGAGCTGTTGTTGTACACGCGACTTTACACGATACGCGCGCATGCGCGTGCACGCAACGCGTCCGGTAAATTTAAATCGGATTTAATTTATGTGGCAAATTATACAAGATCCCCGTGTCGCGCCGCCGTAAAGGGACCGCGATCGAGTGAGTGGTGGGTGGGGGGAGGGGGAGCTTGTAGAAGTTGTCTCGGACGACGGCGGCGGAGGCGACGACGACGACGACGATAGTGACTTTAGAGAAAACTTTACCGGTCCGCAGAGCCGCAGGTACATATTATTTACTCTGCACTTTAAGGGGCGGGCGCGGGGAAGAAGTCGCGTTATTCAACCGCAAACGGTGTGTCGCGCGCCGCGAGTCAGCAGCGGATATCGTCGTCGCGAAACTACTCCTAGGTAGTAGTAAAACGGTCGCGAATTAATAATAATAATAGTACTCGTAATTAGAGATGAGAACTTATAGAAATCGCATATTTTTTTGTTTTTTATTTATGGCTACCGTGAGCCAGTGGCGAAGCTAGAAATTTTGTATGGGGAGGGCTAAGATTCCTTATTAAACATGTAAAAAGTAAAATTGATTTTTTTTCTAAAATAAAATGCTATTTACGTTATTATGCTAATTATCACAACATTTTTCTGTTGTTATTTTGACTATGTCAAGTCTAAAGTCTCCTCAGTGATTTTTTTTCGATTTCAACATTTTCTTATTCGGTATAAAATTTCTATTTTGGATAAATAAAAAGGTGCAGGATATATTTATGGTTTTGTGAAAAACTACTAGACTAAAAATTTAAATAACTGAAACGACCTATAAACTCTCTTTCTTCAATGTATTTTAGTTGTCTGTTATAAATACAATACGAATACCTATAAATTAATAAAAATAAAATGTGTTATTAAAAACTTATATAATTTTCTATGTAAGAATATTTTTTTAAAAAATCACAACTTACCAACAACCTAATTGGGAACAATTTGGTATGAATAGCTAAAAACACCGTCAATGGGAAGGGCTATGGCCACATTAGCCTCCCCCTTTGGCTACGCCTTTGCCGTGAGCTATAAATCTTTTTTTCATAACTCGGAGAGTCTATATTTATTTTGTGGTTGTCTTTTTTTTTTTTTTTTGCATATTTTGGTAATTTTTTGAAAAATTGCATATTATTGCTTTTCTGTGTGGATATCGATGCATTTTTTATAAAAAATGTATCCCACAAAATAGAACTTGAACACAAATCTACACAGTTATAAAAAAAAAAACCCGTATTCACGTTCACACGTTTTGTAAACGTCACTCGTTTTTTTTTTATTTCGCAAAGAACGTAAACGTGAACGACGTTTATATTTTTAATAAATTTTGAACGATTTTTGAGGCGATCAAATTTATTTACTATTCAATATTTAATATAATATATATAAATGTTGAATAATATTTTTTTACATAACATTTTTCTATTTTTTAATTCCTATAATATTTATTTGAATACGAATCATAAAAATATTATAATAAATGAAATTCCAATGACAATAAAACTCGCCTTCGCATAAAACAGTGGCGTATTTGATGGGAGGGCGGTGGGTAGATCGCCCCCTTCTTGGGGTTTTTTTTCATCGAGATTGTAATATTTTACATTTTTAATTATAAACGTTTATCTACCGTGGACTATTTTCAAAAAAAAAAAAAGAGAAAAAGACGATTTTGCTGTAGCTATTTATACTTTGATACTTGTTACTAATACGAGTGAATAATACTTAATTAAAAATTTTATTTTCAGTGAAATTAAGAAACACTTGTTAAAATTTGTTTAATTTTTCATCGACAACAATTTTACTTTCAGTAACGAGATTTAAACAAATCATTTCTAAATTATAAATTCATAATAATAGATATGCACTATTAAATTTTTTTTACATCTGTTATAATTACGAATTTTTACACAAAACGAGTTATATGTTATCAATTTTACAAATATGATATAGTTATTAAATTATTTATTTAATAAGCTTGAAGAGACCGAACGTATAAAAAGCATTAAAAAGCACGATTATTGTCAAAAGTTTGGAAAACAAAGAAAACGCTTGTTTTCGCGTTCTATTATAAAACTGATGAAAGATTATCGTAGGCTAAGATTTGAACGATTTACAAATTTGTTTTAAGAGTTAAAAATGGATTTATAGGGCTGAGCCCCCGAACGACAATGTGATATACAAGGAAAATTTACAAATCGACCCCTCCTTGGTGGAGCTTCAGATAAGCTGCTGACATAAAACAAAGATAATATAATCATTATGGTTTCTATGTGTGGAATTGGTTAGCAAATCAAGTTTTCTCGTGAAACGTTAAAAAAAGGAGAGCTAACTTTTTGAAGAGGACCCCCTCCTTCGGCTACCTGTGTAGTATGTCTCAAATTTTCAAATCACTAAAAAGTATCAACCAATCACTTAGTTATTTTTCGATTCATCTTAGGTATTGAGTATTTTAACAATTTTAATTGGAGAATCCCAAAAAAATGTTGCGTTAATAGGTTAAAAAGTCTTTGGAAAAAAACGTCACATATTGTATAGCAAAATATTAGTAGATTTTGATGATACGTCCCATGTATTATTATTTAACCCAAGGGAGCCGCGTTCGCAAGTAGAAACTAAAAATGTAAATTGTAAAAAATAAATGTCAAAAAATAATGTTTCCTGTTACTAATAATTACAAGTTTATCATTAAATAAAAAATGATTAAAATGATAAAATAATGTAAAAATTTGTTTATTTTAAATGTTTGTATATGGGAGCCGTATATTTTATTTCAAAATCAAAAAGAGCCGTGGATCCAAAAAGATTGACAGCCACTGATTTAACCTATTTTATATATTGGCACATTTCGTTATTATTTCGTAACATTTTGGGTTTTTTTGTTGTTTTTAGTGTGAAATTATAATATGTATTCATTTAAATAAATGTTAATATGAATTAAAATAAAATAAATGTAATAACAATTTATTAAACAACTATCGTCGTCTTTACGTCGAAGCAAAAAATATAAAAACGTAAAAGCCACACGACACATCTTACCCTACCCCTTCCATCATTTAATTCAGTATTTACAAGGGGAAATTATTTAGAAACTATATTGCAGCATAGTAATTATTTACCCCTGTTACCAGTGAGAGACACACAAGGGGAAGTGAAAATGGCACTATGATACTCACAAAATGATTGAGAACAGTGGCGCACACAGGATTTTTTTTTCGGGGAGGGTTATTAAAAAATTTGATTCAACCACTTTATATCATTAAGAACTACATAAATTACAGATGACTGTGTGTTGGATTGCTAAACCACTGTAACAGCAAATTAACCCCTAAAATAAAAAGGGTATATTAAAAGTAAAATAGAACAAATTTATTTACCACCTACCAAAAATATTACAAATTTTTTAGAGCCCAAGGTAAATCAAAATTTCAAAACGATATCACGCATCAAAATTAAAGGAAATCATTTGTTCTTTATGCTTCGAAAATGGTTTCTCTCATAATTACAGTAAAACTAAAATAAATCAAAAATATTCCACAATTTGACATAAAAACCTAACTTGGGATTAAAAGTTTTAAAGAAAAAATGATTTTCATATTTTTTTCAAATTAGATACCTATTTATATGACTGCCGCACAAAACGATTTATACTGTTGTTTTCAGGATCAAAAAAATAAATTATAATTTTGATTAAATCAAAATTGAAATATTGGAGAGATGGGTGGGGAAAAGGATTTAAAACGAGATAACCTGCACAGTGTCCAGATAATTGAAATACTGATTTTTTAACATAATGTGTAAAGGCACATATTAAATTATGAAAATGTTCTGAAAACAGATTAGCTTACACACAAACGTTATTAAATACAATAATAATACACGTAATAAACGCAATACTGAATAAAAAAATTTCGGGAGGAGTTATAACCACCCCCTCTGGGTGCGCCACTGATTGAGAAGACGATCCATTACGAGCGTCGAGATATAAAAATTAAGGAGAGAGAACAATAATTTGAATAATCGCTTGTAAAGGAAGGCAATATTATTGTCATACGCTGAAAATGTACGCGCGCCATTATCTACGGCTAAAACAACTGAGTAGCATAGGATAATTTATATTCGGTTTGGAATATTATCTGAGGCGAACGAATTTAAATATGCGCTTGAAAGAAACAACACTTGCGAAATGCGAAGAGCCACCATTTATTGTAAAAGAGATACGATTTAAATATATTTGCATAATGCGAGTAGTGAAGACAAAAAAAAAAAATGCACTACCGAAACGGAAACAATGGGGAGTGAAACTTTTTATTCGTTTATTTTCATTGCGTTTTAGTTTCTAGCATCCCGGCTACAAACTCTTATAGAAACTATAGTGCAAATAGTGAAAAGCTTAATATAAATCTTATAAAATATCTTAATATTAAAAGATTAAGTATAATAATTACAAAAAAAAACCGGACATACTTTGCACGATGGGTGTTCTTCGCACGACAGGTGGGATTCTCTTGACGGGTGTATTGAATTTAAAAAAAACGATAAATCATTTCTTCAATAAAATGATTCTGAACGAAGGAAGTTAATAATATAAAAAATAAATGAGAAAAAAAATGTTAGAAAAATGTCCAACATTTTTTTTTCACATTTTAAAAATTTTCTTACGCCAAAATCTTTCTTATTTTATTTTCTATGTTTAAATTTTCATATAATTCGGTTAAAAAAATGATGGTTTCCGAGTCGTTTTTGTCAAATTTTGAGTAGTTTTT
>JAIPRM010013514.1:0-11377 GCA_025469315.1 Stegophylla sp. TES_Ste_2020
TTTGGCTGATCCATGGAATTGTTTTAAAAGTATTGTTCCCCAATGTTTTGGTCGTAGAATTTTTCACTAGGTGTATTATTGCAGCACGTTTTTATAATAAAAAATAACTTCTATCGTTTTTACAGCTTAGAATGAAATATTTTTTGCAAAACAATGTTTTCTTCGAACATCAATATTGAACATTGGAAATCGGTAATTTATTAAGTGAAATTTTAAATCCGGGACAATTCACTGTTCCAAAACACTTTTTGGGGACACCGGGACATTTGGATAAAAATAGGTAGTGTCCCGGCAAAACCGGGACGTATGGCAACCCTAGGCTAGGGGGGCTTAGCATTCCCAAAAGTATTTTTAGACCCCCTCCCCCAAAATGTATGATATTTGAATTGGTATATATATACAAATGTTTATGGTGTAACAATGAATATTAATTTATGAAATTGAGTGATATTGTATAATGCTTTATGCATCAATAATTATTAATTGTAAAATAACTAATAAACACAATATTTTCCTATGTTTTATTAACCTATGTTGAAATAAAAAAATTGTATTTCAATGTTTTTTTTTTGATATAATCCTTGATTCTTAAATATATTTTCATTATATAGATGTACGATAAATAAGCGTAGGTAAAATAGGTACATCATACATATTATATACTACAGAAAATGTTTTGTACGACTATACTTATTAAAATGAATAAAAAAATATTAGCCCCCTCAAGTTTTTCATCCTATTTGCGCCTATGCATACGAGTACTACAAAGTACTAATATTTTAATAATTAATGTGATCTACCCACTAGTTGAGCTTACTAATACAGTAATACCGTGATAAGATGTACTGCTGTAAGTAGTTAGACCGCGTAAGACATCATATAAATACCATATGTGTTTGGATTTTTTTTTGAAAATTATCAATTAGAGCATTTTTAATAAAGTTAAAGCAAATTTAATAAAATTAAAAAAAAACGTTTTTGTTATTTCATTTTTTTGAAAAATAGCTATTTTTAAAATTTCAAAAATTAAATGATATAGACATTTTTTTTTTTAGATTCTGAGAAGTGTGATGAAGCTTATGATTTTACAAAGATTTATTCTTAATTTTTTTTTCTCTTCCTGGAAACAGTTTTTCGTATAGAAATACTTGTCCAAAAGTTTCGTTCTGTATCTTTATAGATGTAACAAAATCACACCTAAATAGTATGTTGGCATAGCCATTCAAATTACACTTATGTATAGTTATATTTTACTTACATTATATTATTGAAAAACCATTTTTCAACCCCTAAATAATCAGTCTTGTGACGCCAATGTATTGTATTAACCTACCTGCTAGGTTTCGTGTTTCAACGATATATACGTATGTTCAAAGCGTCGATCGAACAATATTCACACCAGAATTTAATGTTAAATGGGTACGTAGTGTTTTTAAAGGTGACGAACTACTGTTGTGCGTGAACGATTCGCAGTAAACACTGCATTATACTTTCTACACTTACGCATATACATTTTTCCGTTTTGAAAATATAGCTTAATTACAAATGTACGCAGTTCTACGCGGAACAATAGAGCACGTTCAATACAATTTAGACGCATTGATATTACTATGAAATATCATATTTTCATTTTAAACACGGTTCATACAAATTATGTAACGCAGATATTTAAAACTTACGTTCAGAACTTTAACCGAAATTTCTAAATACAAATAACTGACACAGATATAACAATATATATTTTTAAGAAAATTTAGTTTTTGGATAATTGTGTAACAGAACTAAAATGATAACTGATATTTGGGACAAAGTCATATCTCTTTTATGTTTATGTGTTTACTGCTAATCGTTGTTAATTTAAATTATGTCATAACGTGTAAATAATCATAATATCTAACTTTTCGTTAGTTTAAATAAGTTTAGTCTGTTAAACGCACACTTTTAAATTAAATAAATAAATTCATTACAAGGTGGAATTTATAAATATAATATATTAAAGAAGTATCTTAAGAAATAATTACTTTTTAGTTTTTCATACTCGTTTTAAGTTAAAATCATGATTATGTACTCAACCAAAACTAAGTTTAAAAAATAATAATTATATAAATAAAATATATAAGTATACGATGCTACTTACAGAAACTGACTGTTTTAAAACATTCAGGAACAGGTGTACTCTTGAGGCGACAACCACACACGATTTAATACTCAGCTACAACAGAAATACGTTTGTATAAAATAAAACTGCGTTTCTTCATTAACTGTTTTTGTTGAAAAATTTAAATATTCTTACCTTGTTTCGTGGTTTTAGAAACAGCCATTGCGAAAAAACTCATTATTTTAACAATAATATCGTTGTAATGATTTTTAAATACAATTCGCTTAGTTATGAGAAAATCAAACTAATGACTATAATTACTAAGTCTCTTATATTAAAAAACGCATTGTTTCTTTTGTCATACCAAGCCTTAAATAATTGCGTTAAACTTTTGATTTGCAATTATTTATCTACACGTCATGTTCTACTTTTTAAAATACGCCAGTAAACGCTTCTACACTGTTCACTATAAAGCTGAAACACTTTTACACAATATTTTCTAAAAAATTCTAGTTTATTTAAATATTTGTACTCATATTATGTTATTTTACTATCAGATATTAATGATTAATGTTTATATAAATGACATCTTATAATTATTTGTAAGACCAAGAGTCCAAAAAAAAAATATTAGATCTCTGCATATTATAAAATATTCAAAAAGTTCGGTTTAGTAAAATTCAGTTCAGAATTTAGTGTAAAATTAAAACGAAAGGATGTTTTCTTTTTTTGGATAAGCATCAAAAGACTTGATAATGGACATTAGACTTATTAGAGCAGCTGTCTGTCTTCACTAGGATTTAAAAAGGGCTAAGTATTAATTTTGAAAATAACTTGCAGATGGCATACATTTTTTATGATGATAATTAAAAATATAAAAATTTAATTATAATTATAATTTTACTAACAATTCATAGTTTATAGAGATTATTAAATTTATTGGCTTAGTATAATATTTATCAAAATATAAATTTGGTATTGATCTTGAATCTTTTATGAACTTGTTTATCTTGTGTACTAGTGTTGTTATGCCGCAGTTAATAGTCCAAATTTGTAACAATCTATTTCTGTATATTTTGTTTTTAATTAATGTTAATTAATTAAAAGCAGTTACACATAAATATGTTGGAGAAAAATGTTATAATAGCTCTTGAATTTAATAAAAGGAAAGGATAATAATGTTCGTTTATAGTATTTTAAAATTCAAATGCATTATTTTCAGCATTAAATTTTTTTTTAATGTTATTTCCTGCTATAAGTCAATTAATTTACTTTTCAACAAACTGATATTGAAATTTAAAGTACTAATTTTAAGTACATATTAAAGAAAAAAAAATATAAACATATAATCATATAGATACATATAAACGCTTCAGAACATTTTACACAAAACTATAAAACCTCGGTCAAGTTATATTTTAGAATGTTTACTATTCAGTTTTTTATGTGCTTTTGATGAGCAGCCACATTTTTTTACATAATGTAGATATTTGTGTTTTAAAGTTTTATATCTATATAGTTCATATTATTATTGTCTGTTTACTAATAATTTTTAAAAACTTTTAACATGTTAAAATACGACGTTATTACAATATTCGAATTAGTTCAGTACAACGTCCAACACTGTAGGATAAAGAAAGGGCTTTTAAAATAATTAGCAAATGAATTTTTAATTTCATAAACTTTTCTTCAAAAGTTTCTCTTTTCTCTAATTTTATGCATAGAATATACGTAGAAAGTATATTTTATAAGATTATCAAATACGAACTCGGTACTACCAGAGCACAGTACTACTTATAAGTTTTTATTTAACAATTATTATTATTATTATTAGCAGTTTATTTAATTTTTTTCAGGTAATTTTAAAATAAAATTTTTGACAGTCAATTTTATGTTTTTTAATATTATCCTATAGCTGTTTCGTATCAATTTTGATCATGAAATCGCTAAGATATAGCGGGGACATTTTGTTCAAAAAAGAAGTTTGGTATTAAAATAAACAGTGATTAAATTAGAAACTGTTTTTAAAACAAACGTGTTATTAAATCGAGTTGAGCAATACGATTAATTTTTTTCTCATTTTCAACACGACTAAATGAGTTGTCCTGAAATTTGATCGGAAAGACGCTCCGCGGGTGTCTGGATTGTCTGAAAGGTATGTCCGTCGAAAAATCCGAGACATTTCGACACACTTCGACGATTTTAGCACAGACTCAAAGAGGCACTGTACCAGTTCTAATCAGAGAATCGATTATTGTCGTGCCGACTACGACGACGAATGGTGGCGTGATCTAGCGTTTTGTCGAACGAGCGGCGGAAATTCGATGATTTTTCTATACCGGTAGATTACGTGACTAGTGAAAATTATTAATTGATCTCTTAGTAAACAAATGTAAAACATATTTAATTTTTACTTTTATATTATTAATGTATATATTATACTATCTGAATTACAAAGTAAATGTATAAAAATGTATTGTAAGCCAATGGCCAAGTAGCCGAGGCTCATTCTAATGAAAAAAAAAAAAAAAAAATTTAATTGATCTCACTTTTTCGATTATTCCATCAAATCGACGACGCAGATTTTTGGATCAACATATAGATTAAAATTGCTATCACGATAATAAAATAAAAAAAGTTTAATAGCCGTAATAAGGGCTGGTTAGGTGGGGGGCGATGGAAAATTCGCTGATTCCTCGTAAATACCCTTAAATTAGATTATAATATCTTACCTCAGACCAATAAAATAATTTACACATTTTAGTCTTCTATAATACGTATAGTCTTTATATTATATTACATACACATTATTTATTTACTTTAGTTTCTTGTCTTTGTTTTTCATTACTTTAATATAAAGGGAAAAGAATTTAGAGAAAAAAAATATTAGAAAAAAATTTTTCGCACCAAAGTATTTCTCATATTATTCTCATAGATCAAAAAATTATGAATACTGAGTCTTTTTTGTCAATTTTTGAGTAGACCGAAAAATTGAAGAACTGAAAAATTTGAAAAATTACATTTTCTAAGTACAACCTAGAGGGAAGTTCAGTTTCAAAAAATTACTGATCGAGACTATCGGGCAAGTATTTCCATACAAAAAAGTTTTAACAGAAAAAAATAAAAAAACAAATAAAATAAATAAACATCATTGTAAAACACTAGCTTTTTCACTTTGTTTAGAATCTAAAAAAATACAGTTTTAATTTAAAATTAGTTTCATAAATGCACAAATGAGTTTATTTAATTAAGAAAAAAAGTTAATAGCTTTTGATAAATCAATGTTGTTAGATTTTTATTTTTGTTCTAGGTTATTGAGAAGTTATTAAAATGAAGGAAGTGTACGCACTGCTCTCTGAATGGCACCACCGAGACATTGTATCCATTTATGGGAACATTTTTATTTTATTTTTTTAAATACAATTTTATCTATTTTTGCCCTCACCTGTATAGAGTAATTATTAAGCCCTAAAGTCTCATGACATTAGGTCACGCCATATATTATGATGTGTACTTTGGTTTATGTTTGTAAGAACGGTGATTTTTTAATCATGCTAATTATTACCCTGTGTGTAAACATTTTATTTTATTTTTGTGTACAGTTTAAAAAACTAATAAGTCTACACTATTTTATTAACTTTTCGTTCTTATGATTTTTACGTCTTTTCATTTTCTCAAATTGTAACTTAATATCTGTAGTAGAAAAACTTTTTTGAAAGTTTTGATGCTTAAGTTAGTTTTGTTTGATTAAAAATGTGTAAGAGATTTTCGTTAAAGTTTTTAGTAGGTAGCGAAGTAGTGTAAGTAAATATTCCCTGCTTTTCCACTTCACAACTTTAAACTTTTAATATTAATCTTAAACTAAGATTTGGCTAACAAAGGAAAACTTAAACACACAAATTTCACATAAACATATTCTCTTATAGAATAGAAAGATTATGCGTACTTTAGTATATATTACGTGTAATAAATATTTCCAATTCGTATTTTATAAAATGATAGTTCTTGTAGTTTGTACAGTCTTAATCTTCATTTCGTAGGTAAAAATTATTAGTGTGATTTATAAAACATTATAATAATATTTCAATTTTCGGTCAAGCGTGCTTTGAAGTTTTAAATATTTCTTGCCAGTAAAAACGGCGGAAAACGAAACGACGTCTCGAACGCACCAAACGTTAGCACAAAATTTATGTGAAATAAACTGCGTTAAAAGCGACGTGGCGTAAATACTCGTAATAATCGTGCGGATTGGCAAAAACCATAACAGCTTAAATTTGTTCACTGTGTTGTTTTTTACATGACCTTGTTTTAAGATGATGTCGCATTTAATATCTCCGTCCGTTCAACAAATACTATTGCAAAATTACTCTACGCAGAGTATCAGTTGTGACGCGTTTAAGTTGATTTTTGAGCTTATAAACACCAATTATTGTAGAAATTAAAAATAACAAGAATTTTTTCGAGAGAACGCTTATTATCATTTTGTGAAAATATATCGCCTGTCAAAGGTATTACAAGTTTTAGATTTTTAAAATAGTACAACGTTACTTCTCTGCTGAGATATATTTTATTTAAAAAAGGTATGACACACGCGCTCGAATAAAGTTTTCTGTTTGTAAATAAATTTTTTTTTAAGTTTTGGTAGAATTTTGGTATAGTTTATGTACGCAAACGAGCTCTACGTTTGAGCGACTTAAACGCAGGTTTATAAAATTGGTGCGCACAATGAGTGCAACCCAATTTCATACATTTTTCCTTTTTTTTTTTTTCAAAAACGATTACGATCGAGTGTCGCTTATAAAAAGAATTAATTTTTTAACAACAAAAAAAAAAAAAAAAACGGACGATTATGTTAGTGTTTTTTTTTTTTTTTTGAGGCGGTAATTCCAAGTTTAGACATTGCATATTTTTCTATCTATCAAGCCAAGAAAGATTACTCGTGGTTATGTTCCGTTTATCAATTGATAGTATCTGTATTGTTAGAATCTATATTATAGTAATAATTAATACTATATATAATATAATAATATAATAAAGAAATGGTAGGGCTATTTTAGCCGAAAATATTTGAAAATGAATATTGTGTTTTATTTTATCTCGGGTCTTGTGAAATATTTAACCTTATTTTAAAAATGAAAAGCAATATGTAAAAAATAATAAATCAATTATTAATTAAACCCAAACGTTTTGGTATATTATACTGTCTATTAATAAGTAATATGGTTTTATGTGACAAACTAAAAATATAATTAAAATAATTAATATTACTCGTACGAATATTAGCCAATTACTTCTATAAACCGGAGAACGAAATGGACGAATGAAACACGAGTTTTATAAGTCTACAGTTTAAATGTGATAGATACTTGGTATTTTAGTTGTACATCATATCATATTTGGCAACGTCGTTGCACGAAAAAAGGCAGTTAAAAACGATTGCAATCGAGTTATGAGAAAAGGTATGTTCGTGTATCATCGAACAGAGTTGTTCATTTGTGCCTGAAGAGTGAGTGGAAAAAAAGAGTTAATTAAATCTAATTAAAAGGGTATTGTCCCATCTCAGTGGCGGTTTTGATGAAAATTTCGGGAGGGGCCTAATTAAAATTTTAACCAAATAATAAAAATATTAATTATAATTAACATATACAAGTCGAATGTAAAGAAGCTCCCTGGGAAGAGCGATTACTCTTCCCTGAGAAAAAAAAACAAAAAATATAAAATCGGTACACGTGTTTTATTATCGCGAGACGGACATTGTCCGCTCGTACTTTATAACAATACACATCACATGTACACACACACACACACGAAGAAACAAAGCAAAAACAGAAAAAACTACACATAAATTCGATAAATATTAAATAATATAATTATTATGTAAGGAAAATAAATTAAATCGCATATCGGTCGCGGTCGTGTCATCGTAATCGTCATATCGCCGGCCGCGGTGTCTCGTTCAGGTGTTGTTGGTCGGTATGTAAGTGATTGGCGTCAACGGGTACGACTGCATGTGACCGACGGTCGCGTCGTCTTCTATATCTTCATCACCACCGCCGCCGCCCGCTCCGCCTGAAGACGGCCGGCGCCCGCCCGGACCGGAAGCATCGCCGGACGACGGGCCTTCCGCGTCACCGCCGCCGCCACCGCCGTCGGTGTCGTCGTGCGGACGGACGGCCGCGTGAACGGGCGAAGCGTGCACCACGCTCACGCGCTGCGGCGGCGCGTGCAGCGGTATACGTCCGATGACGCCGGCCGCGTGATACGCACCGCCGCCGTCGTCCAGGGTCTGCTGCAGGTGACGCGCGTAGCTGTACGGCGCCGACGAGTACGAGGCCCCGTGCACCAGATGATCGTGATCGTAAATGGCCGGTTTGGTGATGATCTCGTAGTGCGACGTCTTGCCGTAACCACCGCCGCCTCCGCCGCCGCCGTGGCCCTTGAGCGCGCACATGGCCGCCAGCGCCAGCGCCAGCAAGGCCGTCATCAGCGCCTTGCCCGCCAGGGCGGCCAGCGCAGCGAACGCGATGGCCGCCAGCGTGCCGGCCGACCACAGGGCCGCGTGCATCCCGTGCTTCTTGCCCCGACCTGCGCACATGACAATAACACACGGATCAGTGGAACGTGTTGTTGTGGTGAACGTAAATCGTTCGACAACGGGAAGTTGAAAGGCATGAGTACCACCTACCTACGTTATACGAATGTGCTTTTAAAAGAGACTTAGAGTCTTTAGAGCCCTTAGGGCGAGTCGTTTTCTACAAATAAAAAATTTCAGAAACGAAATAGTATTAAAATCGAAGAATCGACAAAGCGCAAAAAATTTAATATCATGTCTGAATAGAAGTAAGAAATTGACAAGTGGCTTCTTATTATGTCTATTGTCTATTTGTAATTCTGAAAAATTGAACAGACAACTGTTTATTTCTATAATTTCTTTAAAATGATATGAATATAAGTGATCATATACATAATTAATAGTAAAGAGTACTGAGTATAATATTATTATGAAATACAAATTCACAAAGGTCAGAGTATTCTAATAATTAAAATAGTCACACGTGTTTTGGCTCAAGTCATTTTTAGGTTGAATAAAGAAATAAAAAATAAGCATATTATAATATTATAATATCAATAATTGGACAAGAGAATAAAATATAAATCACAAAACAACGAATAATAAAAACATAATAAGAAGTATAATGTAATTGAGATTTAGACCCAGATCCATAGTATAAGTATATACTTATTATGTGGTCTTTATTTTTTTTGTGATTTATATTTTATTCTGGTGTGCAAATTATATATTATATTATATGTTTATATTGTAATTTTTAAATACATCTGAAGATGGCTTATGACATTATATAATATACGTAATTACTATTTAAATTATTAAAATATTTTGTCCTTTGTACTCTCTACTATTTAAAAATATATTCATACCTTAAAATAATTTTCAATTACATTGTTTTAAAATTCCAATTTTATATTCTAAGCTGAGCGAAAAATCTAGTGTTTTTATAACAATATATTTTTATTTTTTTCTAGCGGGTGTTAGTTTTGGTGAGCAGGGTGATTTTAAAGTTCAGATCCATAATAATAATTATGATCTTTTATGATAGTTTTTAATATTATATCTTGTATAGTTTTATTTATTTATCACAATTATAAAAAAGTCAAACATCATTGTTAATAACTATAGGATATATTTGTTATCTAAAAAATAATTTATGAGACATTCCTTAGAATCACGAAATTATTTCTCTATTAATCACTCTGAGAATATATTTATAGAAGTTCAACGTGTAACATAGAAAAATACAAGTTATATTATTTTAATATATTACTTAGAAAAATATTTTCTGAAAAAAAAAAAAAAATGGTATAATACTAGGTATCTATTAGGTATCAAAAGCATTTTTTTAAATTATTATTTGTATGTCATTCCAAATCGTATTAAAAATGTTGAATACTACATTACATCATTAATGTCTGTTGATGTATTTTGAAATAAATTATTATTACACAGGGACGTTCGTATAAAAAGTCCTTTGAAAATGTAGTAGGAACTACGGTATACTTGATGTTATTCGCATTATTATTTTTCTTAATTATTGTTTTAAAAAGTGGCATAACTATCTATATAAAATAATTTGAAGGAATTTTATAATATGGTTTCCTTGGTTATAAGTTGTCATTTGGTCGCAGTCAATTTGGTCCCGGAAATTCGGTCGCTTAACAAATTTGTCAATTTGTCGCTTATACAAATAACAAAATAAATGTAAGTTGTATCAGTTTTATGGACCAATACCAATAATATAAATATCTTTCAAATCAAATAATGTGTTAAATATATAATTATTATAAATAATACATTTATCGCTCTAATTTCAAAGTTTAACATTGTTTTCATTGGCTTTATGTCTACATTTAATGATTTCAAAGCTTCCAACATTTTAATATACGTGTTTTTATTTTTATTTGGCAAAAGTATAAAAACTGAAGGTAAAACATTATATAAATGAATCGCATGAATAATTATGTACACTTGACAAAACAGTGTAGACGCAGAAGAAAAAGTACCGTTAGCATACCAATATACTCACTCACTCATTAAATTAAGATTTTCATTTTGTAGAAAAAATTAAAAATTGTAGATTGTCACCAAGAAAAGTATGGCCGCCGTCAGTCTTAATAATCTTTTATCTTTATTGAAATAAACTATAAAAGTACATTATACAATACAATGTCTATAATAAATATAGAACTTTTTATAACATAACTTATACTAAATAACGAGTCACAATGTACAAGTTTATCAATTTCATAATTTATTTTTTTTGCGATCAATTTATTGTATACCGTTTTTTTTTTTTTATTAAAATTATTCATTCGAAAGTGAGTATAAAATCTAAAAAGAAAATGAAACTATATATTAATTAAAAATATTTGTATTTATGGCATGGAAAGATACGTGTTGAAACCGTGTACGAAAAATTAATGCAAATTAATTGATTTGTAGAAATCGGTTAAAGTCAATCGATAGTGAGAAAAAATATCGGTCATCACTGACGACATATAATGTGAGAGGTTTGATATTTGTTTTTACCATAGTAAGTGAAAAATCTCTATTGGAGACCATATTTTCAAGAAATAATCAAAAAAAGCCGGACATACTTCGCACGATGGGTGTACTTCGCACGACGGGTGGTATTCTCTTGACGGGCGTATTAAATTTTAAAGAAACGATAAATCATTTCTTCAGTAAAACGATTCTGAACA
>JAIPRM010013515.1:0-11377 GCA_025469315.1 Stegophylla sp. TES_Ste_2020
GATTATCTTACTAAACCTAAATAAAAATAAACATCACTTATTAAAAAATATACATATTTAAATTTACATACATAATAAATTATTATTTCAATACATAACTTATATTATTAAAAAGCCGGACATACTTTACACGACGGGTGGTATTCTCTTGACGGGCGTATTAAATTTTAAAGAAACGATAAATCATTTCTTCAGTAAAACGATTCTGAACGAAGGAAGTTAATAATATAAGAAAAAAAGGAAGTTAATAATATAAGAAAAAAAAAATTTTAAAAAAATGTCCAAAATTTTTTTTCACATTTTCAAAATTTTCTTGCGCCAAAATCTTTTTTATAGGATTTTCTATCTATGTTTAAATTTTCATAAAATTGGGATCAAAAAATGATGGTTTCCGGGTAGTTTTTTCCAAAAAAAAAATTGAAGAATTGAGAAATTCAAAAAATGACCTCTCTAAAGTACAATCTAGAGGCAAATCCGGTTTCAAAAACTTATTGATCGAAACTTTTGGACAAGTATTTCTATATGAAAAGTTGTACACAGGAAAAAAAAAATAAATAAACATCATTGTAAAAACACTAGCGTCTTCACTTCATTCAGAATCTAAAAGAAGTTTTACATAATTTGTCCAAAATTGTATTCCTATGCTGCATAATTATATCACAAACCAATTAAAGTCAATTGAATAAAAAAATACTTTATTTTATGGGGAAATAAACGTTTTAGTTTACTTTTTAGCCAAACGGTATCTTGTTTGTGTATAGTACACATTATAGACTATAGTGCATAGACATTTGATTGCCGCGCGTCGTCGGGAAACAAACGAACAAATAAATATTATAAGTACGCAGGTAACATTATTATTACTATTATTACGTCCGCGGGGACGATGACGACCACTCGAATACACCGAATCAAGAAAGCCTGCACAATCATTTTCTTCTATTTGGTCACTGCGGCTGTGGCGGCGGTCGTAATGGATTCAAAAAATCTCATTACGACCGACATAATAACCCGTCTTGACGCGATATTAAAATAGTTATTAACACTTTACGTTATTATTATTACTATTATTTTTGCTTTTTTTTTTTTTTTTTGTTTTGTTTTACGCCGGCTACTACTACCGTAGGGCCGACGCCGCCAGTGATTGATGTCCGCTAACCGTTAACGTTCGAATTAAAAACGGTGAAGACCGCGACGATGTGACGAAGGGGAAAAAAACTCCATTAATACTTCTTAACCGATGTTATAGCAGTACCACCACGACTGACTTGCAAGCTCCGCCGCAGCAATATTGTGTGTGTGTGTGTTTTGAAATCTTTTTTTATTTATTTTTTATTCTTAACACTCCGGCGGTGGCGGCGACTGGTCGCGCAAAAGTCGAGAACGCACACCGCGTTTGCCCTTTTTGTACGCGGTGCGCGCGTTGGAAATCCGATGACAGGAGCGGGGAGGGGGGGGGAGAAAAATAAAATAAACGTCTAAATGGGTTTCCGCTCTGTCAGCCGGAAGAATTATATTTCGTCTTTCCGCCGCAGGCGCTTCTCTCTCACTCTCTCAAACCATATATATATATACATATACAATGTATACGTAATATCGCGCGTGCGGGCGCGTAAAAGACATTACAGCCCGTGTCGCTTTGCCAATCAATCCCGCGCCACAGCCATAAAATATATATCTACTGTATACCCTATACATATAACATTATTATGTAGTAGTAGTACTGTGCGAATTCAACCCTTTTGGTTCACACACCGTTTTCCCACTCACATAATCGAGACTCTTTCATTTACGGCTGGAAAAACTGCTCCTTGTGTCGTTTTATCATTATTATTCTTATATATGTACTGATATAAACACATCACGCGTCATATTATCTCGTCGAGTTATTTCCAGTGGACCGGACGTTGTATACATATAGATCTATATAACGTATCAACGACGGCGTGGTGATGGTGTAAAATATAATATATAGTTTATCACGAAATAGCTGCAAAAATGCGATTTGTCACTCGGCGGACGACTCGCGCATCGTTTGCAATTGCGAACATTTGAGTATACTTGACCGACCGATGCGAGCATCATGTATATACAGGGCGATTTTTTAAGCGTGCTCACCCCCATTTTTGGCCGTAAAAATGCAAAATTTGGGATTTTTTCTCCCGGAATGTTCAAGTTACTATAAAACCAATATTTTTCATAACTCATTTTTTTCATGTCACCTTAAGGGTGTCCTGTGGAGGGGTAGAACCCGATTGAGCATAAAACACCTTTTTTACAACACGATTGAGCATAATTTTCAGCTTAACAAAGGAAACCATTAACAACAGTAAAATACAAAAGAAATCACAGCAACGTTGCCATATTTATTTTGGCAGATTTCGATTGAGTATAAGCCACTTTTAAAAAATAAATGAGTTTAATACATAATATAAGAATAAATTTCGTCAAAAATAAATTTTCTTATAAATATAAAGTTAGATGTTAACACCTTGGTATCTATTTCCAATTGAATTTAAATAAATTAATAAATTTTCTGTATTTTTATTCTCTAAATATTGATTAAAAGCCTTTATGTTTATATATTAAATAAATACCTATAATAAAAGATAAGTATAATAAATATAAGTGTACAAGTACATAAGGAAATAACTTGTAGTTGTTATACCTACGTAAAAATTCTATGTACTAAATTTCGGTTTAAATGTGGCAACGCTGTTTAAAATATTCTATGCTTAATCGTGTAGCTAAAAAGGTGTATGTTCAATCGTGTTATGCTCAATCGTGTTTTACCGATGTGGAGATACAAACTTTCTTTTTTCAAACGGCTACACCCTATTTTAATTACGGAATTATATTCGGGTTAGTTTCCTGTGAATTTTGATGTATTGAAATTAAAATTTGAACGAGTAGTTTTTGAATTATTCAAATTTAAATACGAAGGAAAATTGTCACTTGGGCACATAATATTTAGTTACGTACGTAGTTCGTCATTATTATAAATCTACTCAATTAACCTTTAATCAGAAATAATTAGTCGAAATGTTCATAGATATCATCATGTCGTGTGTACGAGAATAAATTTTACATTTACAAAATATTAATTAGTCAGGTCTTATCTCATTTACCTATAAAGAATAAATTAAAATGTGTGCCCAAGTGACAATTTTCCTTAATATTTAAATTTGAATAATTCCAAAACTACTGGTTCAAATTTTAATTTCAATATATCAAAATTCACAGAAAAATAACCCGAACATAATTCCGTAATTAAAATAGGGGGTAGCTATTTGAAAAAAGAAAGTTTGTATCTCCACATGGCACCCTTAAGGTAACATGAAAAAAAAATGAATTATGTAAAATATTGGTTTTATAGTGACTTGAACATTCCGGGGAAAAAAAAATCCCAAATTTTGCATTTTTAAGGCCAAAAATGGGGGTGAGCACGCTTAAAAAATCACCCTGTATATATGATATTATATAGGTGTAATACGCGATGCACGCGCGTTGTATACGACGACGTAGGAATTTTCGCCGGAAACGACGTTCGGCGTCCGTATTATAAAATATGAGCGACGAAAGTTTGACACTGATTTATGGTCTGGACACGACGACGCGTATTTCACCATTATACGTGTTGTAGTGTCGAAATAATGATAATTGATCTCGGGACGATTTTTAAAACGAATCCGAACGATGTTTTGTCCGGAAAGGAAATAATTATAAGATTGTCTATTAACGTCTATTTAAACTTTCATAATAGAGTTTGGATCAAAAATTATGGTTTCCGAATCGTTTTTGGCGCGAATTTCGGGTGATTTTGAGACATTTTTTAAGAATTTTGACAAACGACCCGAATAAAAGTACTATTCTAAGGCAAATTCGGTTTCAAAAAGTTGCTGGTCAAGACTTTTGGACGAGTATTTCCATATGGAAAAGTGTTAACAGAAAAAAAAAAAAAACTATTTTAAATAGTTTTTTCACGTTATTCAGAACCTAAAATCGGAACAATAATAAACGAAAATGAGGGTAAATCAAAAAGTAAAACAAAACGATAAACGATGCCATTAAATTAAAAAAGAAAACAAAACATAAAACTAAAATATCAGAAAACGAAAAAAGCTATGAAACAAAAAGCTATACTTAATAATAAAATGTTATTATTAATTTTCATCCTTTCTTTGTCAAATCTACAGGATTAAGTAATGTAATAAAAAATTAATAATGTTTAAATTTCCCAATAACATTACAAGTAAAAAAATAACAGTGTTTTAATTTCTAATAACAATAAGCATTATACAATGAACAACGTATAAACTACAATTATGTTAAGACGAAATTTCTTTTTTTGATTCGATTCCTGGTTTAATTTATACAAAGTTCTTCCTTCTTGATTTTAATACTGTAAAAGAATCCACTTACCACTCAAAAATTATTTACATGGAGCCTTTTTTTCCTTTCGAGGCATATTATATAATGTAGGCATTTAATAACAGAATAATGTACAGTACGTAATTCGTGTAAATGATGAAATTTGTGTAAAAAGTTATTTAAGAAGTACTAGTATCATGAAACAAAAAAAAATCGAAATTCGACCAGAATAGCAAAATTAATTCATTTTTATGTGATTGTACGCCATTGATTTTACACATTATACTGATAAACACGTATTGAACTTAAATGTTGAACTAATAATAATTTTGTTACATATCAATATGATTAACAAAAAACGAAAATTGATTTTTTATATATTCCCCAACACCTAACGAATATTTCATAAATAATTTCAAATTACAATAAAATATAAAAGTCATAATAAAATTAATTAAAGAGACTCTAATTATCGTAAATCAACAGTTATAGAGAAAAAAAATAACCCGTTTTTCGAGATTTTTAACGTCAATTAGACATATATGTGAGTGAGATGAATATATTACAATTTCAAGTCTTAACATCAAGAATTTAAAATTTTATTACATAAAAACTAACAAAAACGAGAAATTTCTCCAAAATACTGTACTTAACTCAAAATTGATCAAATGTTTTTGAAATTTTTATGAAGTATTCTTGTGACTATTTTTAGTAGTTGGTGAAAGTTTCAAGTTTTTACCTTTTTTGAAGTAATGTTAAAAAAAAGATTTCTTTATGTAAATTCCAATAATAGCATATTTTATCGTTTTTTGTCAATTTTTCGACAGATTTCCCTGGTTTTTGAAAAAAGTATTGAGAAATTTGAAAAAATAACGTTGTCTAAAGTACCGTTTGAATGTGATTTCTGATATATAGACTAGAGTTACCGATCCGAAACTTTTGGAACAAGTATTTCTAAATGCGAAAAAGTGTTCTCCTGCAAAGAAAAAAAGGACAAAAATATATAATATAATTAATGACCGTATATGCCCCCACACGAGTCCTATCAAAGGGGTCCAGTACTCATATTTATGTGAAATTAAATTAAATAAAAATTATATAAAAAAAAAATATAATTACCATTAACACAACCGTATTTATAATTAACATCGTTGTAAAATCATAAGCTTCTTCGCTCCGCTCAAAATCTAAAACATTGCTTTAAATCTTAATGTTGTTCACTATGGTACCCACAAACGAATGACGTGTTATTAAGTGCATAAATACAAAAACATTAATTCTTATTCGCAGACCAAATTACGCACTACTAATGTACAACTGGTGCGTGTGTGTGTGTGTGTGTGTGTGTGTGTGTTCTGTGTGTATACGTCAATACATGTATATATCGATAATCATCGTCGCAGCCGTCGTCTTGATGAATAATAATAATAATATATTGTATTCCCGCATTAATCATTGATCGGATTTGTCGCGATCGGATTTCTGATGTCCGGTCCAAACGACCGACGACGACGCGCTGCGCTCCTGTGTCTAATTCCCCGAAACCGTCGCGTTACGTTCTGGTAAGTGGAGAAAAAAAAAAAACAACAACGTAATGCGGTATATTATAATATAATATTATATATTATATTATATTATACACGCGTAGATACGAGGTATGCGCGTTCGGTTTCGACACGATCCCCCGTCGAACGTACTGACCTTATACGAGACCTCCCATACAGCAGTCGCGTTTAGGTTGTCACCGCCACCGCATGAATCTATATAGGTAATGGAGGAACGGGTTCGAGCGTTAAGTTTTTATTAAACTTTGCTAACGACGACGTCTCGACGATACAAATCGACTCAGCACCCTCCCTCACTTCCCCTCCACGCATTTACACTACTGCACATTGCCACTGTGTGTGTGTGTGTGTGTATACTGCACCTGTCTGATTCGGGGGGAGGACAGGTGTGATGATTTTTATACTGACGATATAATATATATTATAGTATATTATTATATAGGTAAAAAATATACTGCGCAGGCGTGAAACCCGCAATCTTTCATTTATAATATACGCGCGGATACCGCGGCTGACAGGTCAAATTATATTCGATTGTCTTGCACCGGTTGGATTTTCGAGTCGTCGCCGCCGCTTGACGATCCGAAAAAGTCGTAAATATAGGTCTAACATCATCACTATGCATTTATACTTTTTTCCACCTCTAATGATGTCGTTACAGTACGACAGTGAAACGATCCTCGGAGGACCTATAGCAAAAAATCTCATAGTTTTTTTTTTTCTTTTTTTGTAACATATTCGTGATAAATTATTTAAATAAAAACATTAGTTATAAGTGTATTAAATTAAATCATATTATAACGTATTTTATTACACAAAGCTAAACCTGCAGAAATATTATATGAAACTTATTGCATCGTTAAGAACAATGCCCTGATTTTTCCGAAAAATAATCACGTTTTTATAAATTAATGAAGCAATGAGATTTTTAAAGAAGACTACAAAAAAAAAAAAGCCTAAAGGCAATTAGAAGAAAAAAAGTAGATTAGAAATAATCTGTTATTCTAAAAATGAAATTAAAATAACACACTAAGTCATTTATAAACTAGAAGCTTTTATCTACGTTCATATATTTATTATAAATATGAAACGCGCTCTATACTCGTGTATAAAGAGCCGACGAGTTTCAAAGAACTCGTTTCGCGTCAACCTAATGTTTTTTTATAACGTAGTGTTCTTCATTTGTGGGCGTTACCCAAATGAGAACAATTAATCTATTGAATTAAGTCATAATTCAAAATAACAAAAATTTATAACGCCGAAAAAAGCACAAATTTATTATTTGTCAATTAAATATCAAATGAGATATGCTAAGCGAGCGCATTTAAATCGAAAACAACCCATAATTTATTTTTGAAAACCACCCTCGACGGGTATTTTATAAAAATTAGACTATAGAGTGACTGATGAATATTTTGTGGTAACTACTCGAAAACCTGTAAGTTAAAATAAATGGATAATAGTGAACTTATAACCATAAAGTGTGCTCTTTTTTAGGATATGACATGACAATGTACAAATAAAGTGTGCTTTTATAGGTTACGTGACTTCAGATAATTAAAACAAAACTGGGCTCTTTTCGACTGCTTAATTTTTTTATCACACCTATACACCTTGATTTTTATTTTCTGTAAATTTCTCAATCGATAAAATTTTTGTAAAAATATGTATAATTACTTGTTATATTGTTACGTTATTGCGATACACTTTTACTATAATATACACACTTTAGAATCAAATCGATTACTTGGGGGCGATGTATTTAGGTCTCAGGACATCTATTTCGAGTAAAATGTTTTTTTTTATTTTTATTCTGTATGTAGATACAATTATTATTGTTAACAGATGACAAACCGTGAAGTCATGTGTAAATTACGAATTTATTACTCGTGCAAAGTAAATTATACGATAAGTCCTCATTCCTATTAAAACCTAATTGTTCTTGAACGCAGTTTTTGATTAATTGCATTAAAATTGAGATGACTTGTAATGCTATGACAGTAAGCTGTAAGATAAGTTCGTGTTATTTAATTATGAGAATTCGTAACAGACAATTAAAATTACACAAAACGAAAATTTAACAAAGTAATTTCATTGAAAAACAACTTTATCATGATTTGTTGAAAAAAAAAAAGTAAGCTATTCCGACCAACATTTTCAAAAATGTCTGAAATTATAATCAACACAATATTTTTAATTTCCTATGTTATCACATTAAACTGATTTTATTAAAGGAGTAACTGAATACAATCAAAAATTTTCTTTAAATTAAAAAAAAAATCAATGTTATTTAAGATGCTACGGTTTTATTTCCAGTATAATAAAGCCATACAGGAAACAGTAACTATTTTAGTGAGATATATCATATTATTCCTGTTTACCTTACTATGGCTTAACTCACGTTAAGTTATACCATTTCAGTTCTCATATTATAATTATGTATCTGATTTACATTTTGTTTTATTAGGACGGACATCGCACGTTGTTAGCTAATACTTATTTAGCTTTAGGAATTAATCGACTATTTCCAAAAAAAAAGAAGGAAGTATCCTGCAAGAAGCAGTTATTGCTCCACTTGTCATTAATTTATTTTATATACATCAGACCAAACTACTAAAATAAAAAATAAAATAATATTTGATTTCGAATTACAATGTCGAATGAAATGTGAGAATGCTACTCAGACCAATATCGGTCTACGGAATTTTACTATGGGGATTATCAATAGAGCTCACCAAAAATAAAAATAAAAATACAAATCTATCAATTGAAAATCCTTAGAATAATAATTAGAAAAACTCCATGCAACTTGTTTAACTATACCCTACACCGGCTACACCATGACCTCCCTATTCTTCTCATTCCTGATGTCACAAATAATTACCACAAAACATTCCATAATCGTTTCTCCTAGCACAGAAATCCATTTACGTTGAACTCTTCTAATCACAGATGAACTCATTCAATAGCTTTATTATCCACTCAATCCATTGAAGCCACGAAGTATCAAGCACTGGCCAAATTCTTCGTGCATGTTGTCACGACATCAATTTTATACTTGCCACTCAAATACTTTTTGTAAAAACACTGATTTACTGATTGTATTTTTAAAAATTAAAAAAAAAAGAAAAAAGAAAAAACGTTTTTAAATCTCCATAACTGTAAAAGAAAATATTTATCCTATTAAAAACAAGGTGCTGCTGCGTGCATAATATCGTATATTATTAGCGCGGTTTACGTATTTTATTACGTTAATAAATAAGTATTAAATTAATTAAGGAAAACTTAAAGTATAATATTTTATTTTAGGTGTTGGATTTCAGAGTATTCAGAGGTACACGTCGTGGAAAATATGTTGTAACCGCAACGATCTTAAAACACTCTTTTCTGGTTCACTCTCTGGTTTTCAGCGATATCGGTGAGAAACTCCGTGCGCGCATACGTAAAATAAACACGCGTGGTTTTCTTATTTCCTATTCACATCAAACACAATCGCGTGGATACACTGAAATAAAAAAAAAACAAAAAGTGTACCTAATTCTTCGAGTGGTTAATTTTATTGTTCTGGAAAGAGGATATAAAGTATAAAAATTAACCGCACTTTTCGGTAAACGTATCGTTTCGGAAGAGACCGTGCAGCCACCACTGCATGTACAAATATTACGTGTTTTCATACATCAGTAGACTTTTGACGTCTAAATTATTACCGTAAAAAAAAAAACAAATCGTGGTGGAGTCATAAAACCGTGATATACGAACGGACATGAGAAATGTAATATTATAAGGGTTCTATTTTTGCCATTTAACATTTAACTCTAAGGCGTTGAAATATCCCCTGCAACTTCAACACGGGAAAAAATGTATTTTATTCCAGACGATTTCTAGACTGCGGGGGAAAAGTGAAACTGCGGCATTCAGCATAGCAATATAATTATTAAATTAACCGACTCGTAGTGCTTATTAACCAAATAAATTAAATAGATATTGTCATTTAATAAACTGTAAATAGAGATTATTTCAACGCAGTTGTACATAATGCAATGTATACTAGGGTGACCATATTTAAGAAAATAAAATACAGGACAAAAATATTTTTCATAATATTTGTAAATAAATAAGTATTTATTATATGTATATATATATATATATGTGTTTTTGAATCGTGACAAAAGTATAATTTTTAAATTACCTATTACAGATTAAATTTTAACACATAAAAACATTATTTTGAAAAGCAATTAAATTAAATTGATACTTTTTAAAATTTCTTCAAATCCTTTATTCATGCATATTGTATACTTTACTTTCTGAAAAAGACTTGTTAATTAATTTTACGATTATAATTGATCTAATGGTATCCAAAAGATTTCTAGATTCTTACATTATTTTATTCAATAATTTCATTTCAAAAATTTCAAAAATTTTAAATCAACAGTAAGTCAAAAAACGAGATTAATATGGGACAGACTTGAAATTACAGAACAAAAAGTGTCCTGAGAGAAGTTTATCAGGACAACAGGACACAGAGCTGAAATAAAGGACAATTCTGTATAAAACAAGACGTATGGTCACCCTAATGTATACTGTAATAATATATCGTATAAAATTAAGTATTAGGTTTAGTTATTAAAGATCAATGGAAATTAAAACAGAACTCTTGGAACATTGTGTATGAAAATTACGTTAATACATAACATTCATCCATTATTTAAGTCACTTATATGGCATCGATTTTACACGTTGCATCCAACCAACAACTATTTTATCATATTAGTCGATAATATTTTCACATAATGATACTAAATCAGCTTTTTTTTTTTTGAAAGTTTGTTTTCGGCTGATTAATATTATTGCTAAATATGTTTTTTTATTTTTTATGATGTGATAATTTTCTAAATGCTAGTTTAACGGTTTATCCCATAATAATGAATGAGTGCGTGAGTGAGATGAACAGAAATTTAAAACGACCGATCGGATATACCGGCTACAGTGGATTAAATAATTTTTATGCTCAACCCAGATCGAGTATATTAAATTAACAAAAGCCGGACATACTTCGCACGATGGGTGTACTTCGCACGACGGGTGGTATTCTCTTGACAGACGTATTAAATTTTAAAGAAACGATAAATCATTTCTTCAGTAAAACGATTCTGAACAAAGGAAGTTAATAATATAAAAAAATAAATAAATTTTCAAAAAATGTCCAAAATTTTTTTTCATATTTTCAAAATTTTCTTGCGCCAAAATATTTTTTATAGGATTTTCTATCTATGTTTAAATTTTCATAAAATTCGGATCAAAAAATTATGGTTTCCGAGTCGTTTTTGTCAAATTTTGGTTAGTTTTTTCCAAAAAAAAAAATTAAAGAATTGAGAAATTCAAAAAATGACCTCTTTAAAGTACAATCTAGAGGCAAATCCGGTTTCAAAAAGTTATTT
>JAIPRM010013516.1:0-11376 GCA_025469315.1 Stegophylla sp. TES_Ste_2020
ATTGAGAAATTCAAAAAATGACCTCTTTAAAGTACAATCTAGAGGCAAATCCGGTTTCAAAAAATTATTGATCGAAACTTTTGGACAAGTATTTCTATACAAAAAGTTGTACACAGAAAAAAAAATAAAAAAATAAAAATAAATATTATTGTAAAAACACTAGCTTCTTCACTTCGTTCAAAATCTAAAATAAAGTGAGCAGAAATATTTTTATTCAAGTATACATAATTTTCTGTCTAATATATTTAATATAATTTCACCTGGTTGACTAGGTACCTAAGTGCAAACAATATGGTTGGTTAGTAATTAGTGTGTGATATGGTTGTGAATAATGATATTGTTGTTTATATGATAAAAGAAAACGTGTGATTACATTTATTTAAAGAATAAACGGTATATTTTATGTTTATTTATTGTTTTTGTATAAATTACAGTTTTAGTATTTTTACAACTGATTGATTTTACTTTTTTCTTTTAATTATTATTCATGTACTTAAATTTAATTTGACAAGTGAATATTTTATTCAACATGAAAATTATTTATCTAAACAAGTCCGAACTCTGGGTACAAATAACTGAAAACGCGGTCAATGGAGAGGACTATAGCCGCCTTAGCCCTCCCCTCTTGGCTTCGCCACCGGTATAAACGGAATGAACAAATGGATTCGTACAGTGACGCGTTGAAATGTGAACTAAGTTAGTGGTAACTAAATTAGTGTTGATTATTTTATTTAAATGTTGTTTACTACTAGAGGTTTCGTAAACGACGCAGAGTGGATTCTATAAATCCCAGTTTAAACTGCTAAATTTAAGTGCTTTTATGGAACACGTGATTTATCAGCCATCAGATATTATTAATATAGATATTATTAATATTTAGGCTGATGACTTTAGTTGATTATTTTTAATAATGATAAAAATGCATTTATTAATATGACAAAGAAAATCAATAAAATACAATAATTTTGTTTTTATATCTGGGCTTCCACACGAGTACTTCTCAATGAGACCCAGTGATATAAATTAAAAAAAAAAAAAAAATGAATTAAAAATAAAAAAATGAAAAAATATTGTTATAGTAAATAATAAACTGTTTTAAATATTGACTATCTTATTCGAACTGGCTCATATAAATATCCAACTATTGAAATTTACATTTTTATAAAAACCTGTCCAGTTAATTTCTAATTACAAGATTTTTAAACGTTAATCTCCAAAAAAGTTATAATTTTTAGTAATAAAATTTAATCAATATGAATTACATTGTTATTGGTTCAAAAATTACACTTGAAAATGCAACAAATGACTTTCGAGTAGATTTTTTAGTTAAAAAAAGAAAGAATTTAATTTATTTTGAGCTAAATTAAGAACTTTAATAAAATTAATTTAATATCTTGTTTTGGAAAAAATTTTCATAATTTAATTTTTAATTCTTGGTATTGAGTCGTGAAAATTTAACCTAAATTACATAAATGACTCTCAGTTGCCAGTGAAAACCTACTTAAATTTTAAGTCCAAGTCCAGTAGAATGTTTTATTTAAATTTTCATTTACTATTTGTTTACAAGCTTTTCTATATAATATATAATTTTCACAAAAAATTGGTTAGATGCATTTTTTACACACGTTATTATGACTGATTCGGATTTTATTACGAAAAACAAAAAAAATGCTTTGTTTATTATTTGATATATTTAGCATTTGCAATATCTAATTTTAGAGATAGAAATTTTATGCTGATTTACTTATACAATAGTCTTCTTTATTTTTCATTTTTATTGGAATCAGTGAATTTTATTTCATTGTATGAGAACTTTAGCTATCTATGTTTGATAATTATTCCAACTAATATTTCTTAAAACCCAGCCATTTATTTAATGGTTTCAAAAAAAAAAAAAATGGTTCTACAGATATGAACTCATTGCAGTAAAATTTAAAATATTACACAAAATAAGCTGTCTGTAACCTGGTAAGCCTATCGTAGATATGTATATGCTTTCCAGAAAATTCCCTCTTCCTCACCAGTATAGTGAGATAATACCTTATTACATTGTGATGTAATAAGAGAAAAAAGTCTTGAAATAAAAATATGGTGGAAACTGGTCTGATAATAAAAAAGTAGGCGAGAAAGAAAAGATGCTAAAAAATAAATTGAGCTTTCTAGAGTTAAATTGTGAAGTATATTTTCTGTGTGAAAACTTGACAGTTTTTCTTTTTTTTTTCAATGATTCAAGCATTGTGCATAACATTTAATTACAAGCCTTATCTAATTAGTTTACGTCTACGGTGCATTATTATACGTTTGACTAAAATTTCCACGAACTAATGAAATCCTCGGTTTACGTAATACGCTAATATAATTTTATGCTTATGATAAACGAGATAGTTGGAGTTATATAAATTTACACTCCAGTGTGAGATGAATTAATGAATGACATTTCGATCTTATATTATTATTTCTTGCTGCCGGTAAGAAATATTTCAATCTTAATTTTGAAATGCCATTAAAGCTATTTACGAAATGTTGAGTAATTTGATCAGTCAACGAAAGACATTCCCTACAAAACTACACATTATTCGGCAGCATAACTGCTTTGTCTACTGTACAGTAGAAACATCAAATACATTATAATATTTTGTAAACCGATTTTGCCTCGGATACCCAGCTACTGTGACATCTATAATATAAATTACCGTTTTGTGGCAGTGAGAATAACATCTGCAGTTGTTATTCATTTCTAGAATAACGTCGTTCCAAATTTCTGATGTAATATAAATCTCGTGAATCGTAATTCTCATTCTACTCATTTTACGCTCCGAATAGTAAAAATACGATATATTTTATTCAGACCGGGGTAGGAAAAAGCTTTTGTATTCTTACAAATAATAGTATATAACAATAAGTTTATAAATCATAATTAATAATAACGTCGAAAACAACGCATAAACTATATATTATATTTAATATGGCTGTTTGTTTGGAATATATATTTAAATTTTTTAACTAATAACTATTATTATTAAAAATTAACTAAGTATACGTATATTACATAATATGTTTTATGCAGTAGGTAAAAAAAAAAAATCTGTCGTTATACGTTATATCAATTAATTCGTGTTAAATAGGTTGATAATTAGAAAACTATCAGTATAATAAATTACTGATGGAAATATTTTGTGTTTAATATATTTTAGATTCTGAACGGAGCAAAGAATCTTATGATTTTACAATGATTTTAATTTTTTCCCCTTTTTGTTAACACTTTTGCGTATGGAAATACTTATCCAAGGTTTCGACCAATAACTTTTTGAAACGGAATTCGGCTCTAGATGGCACTTTACAGATGGTGCGTTAAGTTGCCCCCCTATCACTATTTTGAACTTATTTTCACCAGCTACTTGTGCACACCTAGAGCGAAAGCACTATTATACCTAGTGCAGACAAAGTTAGCACAGCTATTTTAAGTCGATGGGGGGAGGACAACTTAACGCTAGCCCCCTATGGGGAGATATCATATTTTTTTGATCCATTAAAGGATACCTAGCACAACAATTTTTACACCTATCACAGTCTTGGTTTGACTAACACAGCCAATCCAAATTTGGGTGGTAGCCCTTCCCTCTATTTTGAAAATTTCACTTTTTTTCAACGAAATCGTATCAGGGATACTTAGCGCAGACTAGAGCAACCATTTTTGCCCCCAGCACAGTCTTGGTTTGGCTAGCACAGCCAATCCAAATTTGGGCAACACTTCCCCCCATTTTGGATCATTTTTCTAAGGGATTGACACAGCATACAACTTTCATTTTCATCATTTTATTTCGCTTTGATTATTTATTTGTTTGCTAAAGATAAATTGATAACAACAAATATTATTTATATATTGAATAATATGGTAACTATGATAACACAAAAATAAATAATTGTTAAAATAAAATTTATTTTCTCCTCATTTTATTTTGGTTTGCTATAGACAATTTGATATCAACCACTTAATTTACTGAATATGGTAATCATGGTGATATAATACGTAACTAATAAATGATCATTTTTTCATTTTATTTATTTTCAACGTTAGTAATCATCGAAACAAAATCTTTGCTCAGAATTGTTTTATTCAAGAAATTATTTATTGATTCTTAAAAATTTAACACACTTACTCAAAGAACAAAAAATACCCATGGTATTTTTATAATTTTCCTAGCAGCACATTTTAATTTTGTATTTTGTAATTTTGAAAACGTAATAATTTTGTGAGATGTTTGATAAGTGGCAATACAAAAAATTTCATCACCCAAATAAAACGACAATGTACCCAAAGTTTTACCTTTAACATTTATAAATTCAACTGGTTTATTTTGGCTTGCATTTAAGGAACAAAAACTCAAAATTTGATTCCATTGTAAAGCTTATTCAATATAACTTTTTTCGTGTACATTGTGTACGAATGTACGATATTCTCTTTTACACGAATAATATATGGAAGTAATGAAATTAAACGGGAAAGAAAGCCTCTCGTTCTTTTTTTTTCTCGTTCGGGGACATGAGGTTCAAAAAGGACAACCCCATTTTTAAAGGGACATTATGATCACCCTGTTATTTGTTTCTTTTATAATTTACCTTCTACTATTTGGTTAATAAGAAACGTTGCACTTTACCGTAGATATCAAAACAGTCATCCTCCAGTATCCGGACTTTTTATTTTCTTGCTAGTAATTTGATTGTTTGCCTTTTTTATTCATGAAATTTATGAAATTACAATATCGATTATCGAATGAGTTAGGCAAATTTTTCCGATTTGGCACTCCAAAAGATTTCTTTCTACTTGCTACGTGACCTAAAATTATGAAAAACATTTGAAGGAAAAATTATGTCATTTTAATTTTATATTGTTTTATTTTTCATTTTACACTAACCAAGAAGAGAACAAGATGCCCATGATACGAGTTATATCTGAATTTTTTTCAGTGATTCGTTTTAAGATTCCACGGGAATTTTGTTTCTTTTTTTCTTAATTTGGCGAAATAATTAGAATTATCTGTTATTCGATTCTCGGATTTCCTTTTTTTACATCACAAGCCGACCAGACTTGTGTATAAAATATGATACAACATTATATTCAAAACATTATAACGCATTACAAAACTACCTATAACCAGTGACGGCGTGAAGGGTATTTGTTTGAATCACGTGATTCATAATTATTGTAGTTGGTGGGTGGGTGTTCAAGTTAAGTTGACTAAATAATATTGCATTAGAAGTGAGAAGTAAAATAATATTCATATAGGCTTATTATTAGCATTATGTGTGTATACCCATAGATAGGGAGGGGTATAGCTTCTAAAGGTTCATGAATTCTAAAAAATTCGAACTCTTAATTTTTTAAACCTAATTGCGCCCAATGAATGGGGTGGTCAGAGGATCATTTTTAGTCATGGTGATTCAAGTAAAAAAAACTTCGCGCCGCCACTGCCTATAACTATATTTCGTTTGAATTGATCATGTGAACGCATACTTGAATAATATACGTTTACGTGACACGGAGCACACTGAAATATAGGAAATGGTTTCATTCCAGTTGGTATAGTCCTGGTGAAGTTCAAGTTCATAAATTATTCTCTATTATGCTCTACTATCAATGTGAAAATATCCAATCCTTCTCGATAACATTATTAAATACTACCTCCCTTTTAAGTTGTACAGTAGAACGCTCTATATCGTCGCTATCCCACTCGAGTTCGAAACTCTGTTTTAATTGAATAACGTCGACCTTGTCATAGCGCAGGCACATCATTATTGTGACTTATCCGGCGGTAGAAAAATAACATTTTTCGAGCATTCGATTGTATATTGTATATGTGCAGGGAAGCAATTATTTAACGATAATATTTTGACACGGTATGAAAATACATTTTGGGAAATAATTTCCAAGTATTGTAAACCAGTGAACTATAACGAGATGACGTCAAAATCCCTCTCACCCTATTTATTTTATCAAACAAAATAAATAAACGAATATTCGACAGATACAACTCAGTAAAATGTAGTAAAATAATAAATTGTTTTATTCACAACGCAAATTACCTGTTATTTTGATAAATTCATTATGAAAACTACACTGTACAACAAATTTAATTGAAATAGTACCAGACCCTCGCCAGTATCACGTCGAAACTTGAAAGTCGTCGTATGGCCTTCTAGCATCGAAATCAACCTTCGTAATATTTTAGTCAGATAAGTATTAAGTAGTCATTATTATTTAAAACTCGCAGGGTCGTGATACTTCGTGGCATAAAATGTGTAGGTACGAAACTCACGATTGACGATCAGATTAAATTGTTTTAACACTTTTGCACATACATAATACAATATTTTACAATCAATTTTTTATCACAGCAAATAATATACACAGTACATGTATAATAATTATTATAATACAGTTATTTCTGTCAAATAGATTTAAAATTTAGTTTTTAGTATTCGAATCGAGTTCGTTATTTACACGTGATTTATTATTAACGAGTTGATTTTTATGAGTAACTCGAATGAAAAATTGGATCTTTTTTCGATAAAAAAGGAATATTGAAAATATTAATTATAAATTATTTTAGAACATTTCTGAAAATAAAATTTATAGCAACGTCTAACTAGTTCTGATAAGTTTGAAAAAATATAGTTATAACAATAAAATTAATTTTAGTCTTGACGGATAACCTTTTAGTTTAAGTGTAAAAAAAAAAAAAAACAAACTACTAGCTACTTGTTTTATATATGTATATATATACAGAAAAAAAAATAAACCAGAAACTAAATGAGTTTCTTTTTATAAAGGAAACTTTCCAAACATCTTATAAAATAAGTAAAGTAATAACATTAAGAAGTTGGACTATAAATATACATACATTTATGCGATCTTATTATTTAGTGTAGTAAAAATTGCTCTTGTTTCATGGGTATTAATACAATAATTATATTTACTACTCATGGTTGTGCTCAACACTTGGAATTAAGATCAAATTTATAAGTTTGTTAATTCTAATGAGGTCAAAAGTTCAGTGGTTTAGAATGTTTGTGTAATGACGGTTTAACAATGGAAAGCAATGAACAGTTTTATAAAACATACAAATATACCACACAAAACATGGTATGATATTATTTTCCCAGTTCACGCGTAGTCTTTAACGATGTCATGTTTTATCGTTCGAAATTAAATTTCAAAACATGATACTTATCTACCGTGTACGTTGTTTTATTTGATTTTTCGATCTTCCAACGTTATATGAGTAATTCACAGCGGTAAAATAAGTCTATTATTCCTCATTTATTAATTTCGAAATATCTTTAATAATCCTATGAAAATAATCAATAATACATTCCAGCAAACTTAGAACGGTTGAAATGTATTTTAAAAGTGATTTATTTTGTAGAAATATAACAATAAATCTTAGTTTTTGTTATTGAAATTTTCTTTAAATTACCTTACATATGCGCAACAGGATTATAATATGAACGGCGATAATTTGTGTTACCCACCAACATGCATAGTAATACATGCATAGTTTTAACAGTTTTACTCGTATTGCTTGTGGGTATAAAAGCATTAATTCTACTAGCAAGTCGTGAAAATGAACGAAACATGTAAGTAATAATTAATGATATGTTTCGTATTCGCCACTAACTATAAGGTTATTAATCATAAGGTAATTAGTCACGGATAAAAATCATTTTCGGTATAATAACATCTTTGAATTTTTAAGCGAATATCAACTTACGGTTATATCAGTGACGTGTGCACATAAAATAGGTAACATCTGATGACACCAATTTTTATCGAAAGTAAATTCGATTTGATTAATAATTAGTTATTGCTCATAAAAATATTCTTCAACACTCTTCGCCACCTGTTCATTATAAACGTATCTGTGTATTAAGCTTTTAACATAGATAATGCAAAAAATAATGAAATGAATCAAATTAAATGTTTTATTACACCGGGTCTATCTATCAGACTTTTAGAGCAGTGATTATTTTTTTTTTATTCCTTGGATTAGAACACGATTCCGCACGTTTATTGTTTGATATTACCTCTTTTTCGATCCAATTCCGTATTGTGTTTTAATGCAACTTTTCCATGTTAGGAATACGAATACATTAATTTTTTATAACATGATTCAGTAATTTTTTCCATAGTTAAAACGATGAAACTGTAGTTAATAATATTATTTATCTACGCTTGTCCACATCTATACTTAACACGGCATTTCAAGCTTAAACTTAACTTGTTTTTTAATACATTTTAAATAACACGAGATATATATTATGTTAACTAGCTTATTTAACACAATTGATTATTTAATGTGTTACTTAAAACTATCTGAGACGGTACTTGGTGTGTTAAATTTTATTATTTTTCGTTTGTTTTTTGGTTTGTCGTTTTTTTTTTTTAAATTAAACACACCGACCAAGAGTATTCATCTGTGGAGTGAAGAATTCTCATAGTATGAAATATACTCGTCTTTTATAATAAACATTAAGCTACATTGTGTATAGTAAATTTGACAAAGTTTCACTCAATTTCGTAAGGATCGTATTGTTAGTTATTAAATAAACACAAAATTATCAAATTGATTTTCATAAAAACAAATTTTATGAAAATCTTGTTAACGGAGTATTTTATGATTTTTATTCAAAATTGTGAATTTCGAAGAATGAAATATTTTAAAGTACCATATAAAGCCAATTTATGATCTGCAAAATTGAGGTTGTACCCGTTTCCACCAAAACGAAAAAGGTTCGATTCCTGTTTTCGTCAAGGGATATTTCCGCAAAAAAAAATTTAAGAACCTTGAAAAATGGATTTTTTTTAATATTTTCTAGATAATGTTATTGTAAATTTATTCCGCATCATGTATACTGTAGACTGTATGTGAATTATACCAAAATTACTTTTTTAAATGCTACGTGTAAATTGGTACCCAGAATAAACTTTTGAATATTACAATGCAAAACAGTGTTACCAGGTTATCAGAAAAAAAAAAATAAAGACAAACATAATTGTAAAATCACTAGTTTCTTCGCTCCACTATTAATATAAAATTATACAGAAATAGATAATAAAAATAAGAGAACTTAAAAAAAATCTAGCTTTGTGTGATGTCACGTCTATAATAATTTCATTTAATCCATTCTATTTTAAATTAGATTCACACTTTCAGAGATTTAAGTCCACAGTGCCATTTTTTATATGCATAAAAACACTATCAGGTATACACGAAAATAATAAGAATAAAATTAAAAATCTCTCTGTGCCTACGGCTATTCCAAGTAATTTAATTAGGTACTCGATAATTAATTAGGTACCAATATAATAATTGTAGGTGGTACAATTATTGTGAAAATAATCAACAAAAGCCGTACATATTTGGTTAGGTTATTTGGCACCATGGGTATTTTCACTCTTCGGGCGGGTGTGTTAAATTTTAAAGAAATGATAAATTATTTTTTTTACTCAATTTTACAACAAAATTTGAAACGTAGCTTCAGTTTATACAAGACAATTTTAATCAAATATTTTAAAGTTTATTATTATTACGGAAAAAAAAACTCTTCCTCAACCTTTTGCCCTTCCCTTTTTACACGGCATTGCATATCGGTTTTGTATAACGCATGATTACTTTGTAAAAAAATTATGTGAATTTTAAAAACTGCATTAAAACTATTATTCCAATCCTTTTCTTCATTCAATTATTTCATAATTCTAAGTGATGCTCTGTTTAGGAATTTCGCTTGCTAAAAAGATTCTATACTCAAAGTTTATTCCAGCGTGATGAACAGAAAGTATAATATGATTATGACATGTCGATTATAACCGACGATTCAGTTTTGTACACGTTTAAGCCTTAACCGTAGGCTTGCTATTCGTCCTGGTTTGACCGGGACAATCCTGGTCTCAACAGTATGTCCCGGTGTCCCGGCTGGTTATTAATTTTGTCCCGGTTGGTGGAAGCCGATAGAAAATAACTTCAATATTGTATTATTTAATAACTAAGCAGAGAATAATATATCATTATATCATTATCTTAGTGTGTTATTTAAATTGCAATCTAAATAAACACTGATTCAGCCGTTTCAGGTTTGTTTTCTATCTCTATACGATTAGCCATTAGTTATGTAAAATATAAATACATTTATTGTCAGTGACTTGTTTGTGATTGCGAGTGAGAAAAAAAAATCAAAGAAAAGAATATATTTGCTCCAAATCTAAAATTAATTTTGTAGTATATCTTTTGTATTACAGGATCTTCTGCTCGAGTAGAAAGAATTTTTTCTCTTATGAATAACGCTCTTAGTCGGCCACATTGTTATCTACAACGACATGAAGACGATATTTTTTTAACTACAAAAATAAGTGAAACGACCCGAAGATCGTAGAAGCTTCCTAAACGTGACGTCATCCAGCTATATATGGACACTGGATCTAACCATGGGGATCACACAGTGATTTATAATACCACGAACAATGTACACCTGTTAAGTGCTTCACTAGACGTGAAATATTGACTTCGTTTGCGGTAGGCACGGGAGATGAACGTGAGCACGTTTACGGCATAAGCCGTCTGATATCAAACTTACTAGTGTGACTAGAACATTTGTCACTATTCCTCCGAAAATAATATTAAAATAACAGTTGTCGATGACCTTAAATAAAAAAAAAAACACACACACACACACATAATTCCGTGTTACAGTAGGTCAAACTTACATAAAAACGTAAAAGAAAAAAGCCGGACATACTTCGCACGATGGGTGTTCTTCGCACGACGAGTGGGATTCTCTTGACGGGTGTATTAAATTTTAAAGAAACGATAAATAATTTCTTCAATAAAACGATTCTGAACGAAGGAAGTTAATAATATAAGAAAAAAAAAATAGTATGTCACTATCAATAAATATGAAACACGAATCCCTTTGTAAAATTATCGGCGTAGTTTATATAATAGTAATATAAAGTTTACATAATTATATAAAATTATGTTGAGAATCCCATGATACGATTAAGGTGCGCACGGATTGAGGCGGCACCACCGCGCCGTGCGGCGCCGCCTAAATATACAGCGTCGAAAAATACATAAGATGCAATAAAATATTATCAACCTTCAGTAATTAAATGCTTATAATATATAGATATTTCGCAATATCTATTTCTTCGATTTTTTTTCAGTCTTACCCCTGTAAAATGTTTAATTCTATGTCCGTAAGAAATTTTATTGCACCAAAATATTCACAATGAAATTTTCTATCTAGACACCAAATTTCAAAACAATCGGTCTAACCAATTTTCTTATATGTACGTTAAAGTGCGTGATTTTAGTTATA
>JAIPRM010013517.1:0-11376 GCA_025469315.1 Stegophylla sp. TES_Ste_2020
AAATTATCTAGATAAAGATAAAAGATAAAAAATTATCTAGATGAAGATAAAAGATAAAAAATATAAATTTATCTAGATAAAGATAAAAGATAAATGAATTTTTATCTAGATAAAAAAAAAGATAATTTATTTTATTGTTTTAAACACACCATTAATTTTATAAAAATATTCAAGTTAATGATTTCATTTAAGACTGACAGCCACAAATTATTATTTACAGAGAAAATCTATAAAATAAAATAGTATTAAAAATTTAAAGATAATTACAAACTATTATATATATTTATATAATTATAATATTATTACTATAAAAAACAAAAAAACTGCATAGGTTGTGCAATTTGTATTACATTTTGGTACATAGGTACACAGTTATATTATTTGTACATAATTAAAGAAATTGTGATTGTTTATATAGGTACATACATATATATATAAACGAGGCAATGCATATAATATTTATAAATTTAAGTATTGTATTTAGTTATACTTAAACATATATAATATTGTATATATTATTTAGTTACTGAAATAAAAATTTATTTAAACAAATAAAATATTATGAAAATAATACAAAAAACACAATTACTACTAAAAATTTTAACATAATTATGAATTATTTTATGCATTTATAACTGATTTTTTGTTTGAATTATAATTTATACAAAAACATTTCGAGTTGGTACCAAGTAGGTACTAACGTATAACACTACTAACTAATCCAAAAAAAAATGTAATTTTACGAAAAAAATTATCTAGATAAATGTGTTAAGATAAATGCAATTTTCTTCTAAGATAATTTTTTAGATAACTCTCAATTATTTACCTAGATAAGATAAAAGATAACAAAATTTTTATCTAAATTAATCCCAACACTGATGGCCACCTTTTCGACAGTCACTTGTAATTCACGTGCAGACGTTTGTTATAGATATTTTAATATGGTCGGACATACGGGGTGTGTCTCAGTCTCGCACACACAAATACTCAAAAACGCATACTCGTGTTTCGTATTAATGACTTTCAATGTCAAACAAATCTAACTTCACCTCGAGTATGTAATTAAAAACAAATTTTAAGGTTTTATAAAGAATGGTATGTACAATTCAGACGACACATTCCAATGTAGAATACATACCTACGTTTTTTTTTTTTTTTATCTCGATAAATCGAAATTCTCAATATAATTATGTCTGGGAGAAAAGTAATCCCCATCCGAGCTGTTACGCGACACGATCTTTTTTTTTTTATGAATTGGAGTAGACAAGAATATGTTATCCAGAGAAAGGATAAAAATGTGATGGTATGTCTACAAGAGTGAACTGAAGAAGCAATAGTGGTTTATTTGTTTTTATCCATATTATTTTTATGGAATTTAATAAGATTGAATGTATATGTTTCTGGAAAACGATTTTGTTCGCATAACACCTACTTTATACTTTAAATAGAAGATTTTCAAAATTCCATTATATTGTCCAAAAATAAAATAAAACTACCGAACATTTTTGCAAAAACACATAATATGCTATAAAACAAATTATTTACGTAACACATATAATTAGGAAACGGATTTAAATGCTCTAAAAAACAAGAAAATTACGATTTAATGCGCACATAACAAATTTTTTTTTTTTAATAAACGCACTAAAAAAATGCTCTTAAAATTATGAAATAGTGACTAAACTAAATAATAATGCCGTAAGAATTAGGATTTAGATAAATAGTTTACCTTATCTTTATCTAATTGCACGAATGTATGTATACACCTGTCAACAATAATTTTGTCTGGCTTCACATTTATCTGATTGTTAAAAACTATATAAATAATAAAAACAGCAGTACGACACATACAATAAATAATATTTAATTTTTTTCTTTTAGAATGAATTTTAACCAAATGTTTATGGAGTTTTATCCATTTCTATGTAAAAATGAGTTAAAATGTCAAAAAATGCTCTAAAAATCAAAAAATTCTTTAAAATGCTAATAAATGCAAAAAAATGCAAAATAAAAGTTAAATTTTTTAATTCTTTGGTATATGAAATGAACTTTGTGCTTGGAAAGTAATGTTATTGGACATTCAGAAAAAAATGCAATTTGCATTTGAATCCGTTCCCTACTTATAATATTATCACGTATTTTGTGTAATGGTCCTACAAAAATCTCAAAAATCTCAAAAGTCTTGAAGAAACTGTAAATTTTTACGTAAAATTACGATTTTTCAATCAAACCCTTATAAAACTATTTACTTTTGTCATATTAAGAAATTGTTTTTTCTAAAAGATTCTTCCCTTATTTTTCTGCCCGTGGTTCCTTAAAAGTTTTCTTAAGAGTTGACCCAATGAATATATCTTTGTGTAAGAATTTAAATGAATCACTCAAACGAATGTACAAAATACGACAGATATATTTTTGTAATTATTTCATATAAGGTCTTCAATTTATTGTTGAACATTTTATAGAATTTCATTTTTATGTAGGTTTCCCTTTATTCAATTTTTTTTTTTATTAATTAAGATCATTTTTTATTATCATAAGGGCTTTTAAATAATAATTAAAGTTGTTTTGAAACGTGAAATAATAATTAATAACTTTCACGAATAAATCAAATCGTCATAGATCATCGTATTATGAAATATGTACTTCAATAATATACCTAATGATCGATATATAACCGAAAATAATCGTGCTGCTTCATGAGCTGACGCTGCTACAATTTCGCTTAGAATCACTTTGTTGTGGATGGAGTGATTTATCATTTCTTCAAAATGCAGTACACTCACCAAGCGCATATATTTTGCAGGGGCGTTTCTAGACAGTTTCCATGGGGGGGGGGCGAACCTATTTTTTAAATCATTAATTACCCTATGCATATATTTCAAAAGTGTAAGTCAATTTTAATGAATTAAAAAAATAATTGTTTCATAAATGCTGAAGTTAAAGCTAAATCACAACGTTCCTTGGTTTCATTGTCTCATTTCTCCCACATATTACACCGTCAAGTAGTTATAATATAATCTTTTTCTTGATAGTAATGGCACGGACTAGTATATCATAGCCCGTGGTAATGGTTATTTGTAGATAATAATATTATTATCTTTGTGACTGTGGTGATTAATTACTAAACTGTATACATTAAAAATTGTTACGGGAGGGGACCGCCCCTTCGCCACGCACCTGATATTGTGCTACTCGAGAGTCGAGAATATCCATATGGTGCTTGACAGTGGCGTCGTTTGGAAAAAAGTACTGGGGTAGCAAATTATTCCAAAAAAAAAAAATTAAGAAACAAACGAATCGTTATCATATTTTTAATAGAGTAGAGATTTTAGAGATTAAAAATATATTTTAATTTTAGTAATGAATAAACAATTGTAAATGTAGCCTTCTTTTAATCGTTGGCGACACGTAAAATTATTTAATTACTTAAAGTTCGTCTACTTCTCTACATATTTTATGTATAAATCACAATAATTTTTAGGGTAGCAAAATCATACTTTTGCTACCTCGGCGGCAAAAACTTAGTGTAGCAGTCGATACCCCCCTATTGACGCCTATGGTGCTTGGTATTTTGGGAATTTATCGAAATATGCATAACGCGTGTGGGAACAATATTTTAATTGGTCCCCCTCCCCCATCTCTCCCGTTAAGTCCTCGACAGTTTGAATTGTTTTCTTTTTTCCGCTCCGCTCTACACGACTATTCGATACCGCCGAGGTATATTACAAAAACAGTTTTTTTTTTCTTCTACATAAATCACATATTATGCGTAACAATAATATTATAATAATACAGCGCGGGCTTTGTGCGGGGGTGTGAAACCTATCAAACGATTGAATCGTATACCTACGCCGCCGTATACACACACACACACACGACACGTCTACGTTGTTTCATTCGATACAAAGCGTGTGCCGCGACGTGGTGGGGCGGTATATTACACTGAAATATTATATTATTATTATTATTATTATTATCATATTATCGTATATCATTGTATCGTCATTGTAATTCACTGAGAGGAATATTATATATTATATAAAACAGTATACGCGCGCGCGTAACTCGACGGCCTGGCACACACACACACACACGCTGCCGTTTCCGTCGTCGTCGTCAGTAATATTATTATAATAACCGCCACCTCCTCCGTCGTCGAGCGAGCGACGTGTATATTATTATTATTATATACATTCAAACTATATGCACGTCACTACGACGACGAATTTCTTTTTTTTTGTACTACTTCTCTCGTTTGTGTGTGTATTTTACTCCTCCGCGCGTACGAATGATAATAATAATAATAATAATAATATGTATAAACGGCGTGTGTGCTCGCGTTTGTTGGTTCCTTTTTGCCGCCGCCGCCGTCGCACGCATTGTTGTGCGCGCGCAGGTTTGGCCCGCGCGGTAAGCCACCTATAAATTATTTAATTCCAACAATAACGAAACGGACGCGCAACGGGCGGCGGCAGCTACCGTTAAAAAAAAAAAAAAAAAAACAAATAAATAAATAAAAAAAACCACTGCTCTGCAGTAACCGCGGTACATATACGAACCATAAATTTATGAAACGGCGCGGTCTGGAGATTTGACAATAGCCGGGATATAATAATAATAATAATAATAAGTTATAATGATATTCTTTGTAGTCGTGCGGTTCCACGTTTACTATTATCATTATAATAATATCACACACCGCACAGTCGAATTAATCACGACGCGTTTATATTGCGCGTATGAGTAATAATATATGTTTCCCGGTTTTCAGATTTCCACCACTTTTTCTAGTAATACTACTGGCACGTGCACCACCGGATTAAATCCTAGTCTCGTGTGATGCCCGGGCACGTGATAGAACATCAAAATTCGAAGGGCTTAAATTTTTCAAAAAAAAAAAAAAAAAAAACATAATTCACAGCATGACTCGTTTCTCCGGTGGAACAACGGCCCAAGTGTACAATTTATTATTCTTCAGAAAACGCAATTTAAAATTTTAATTATATGTTTTGTGTTATTTCGATCATAAGATATAGCCTAAAAATAATGAATAGGCATTTTTCTTTTTGATAATTTAGCCTAGTTTAAGGAAAATCTATCAGTTTTTGTGAAAACCAAAAAACTCCTTCTCTACAGTCCAAAAATAATAAAAAAATTGCAATTGTGTCATTGTTCCTCCAAAAAATGACAAATTTTTGGTATATTTGACATTCAAAATAACATTAAAATTTTACTTACGTCGTTGTAGCACAAGAATCGAACGAATAATAATTGTCACATGTGACATTTACGTCGTTATTGAAATAAAAATGATGCATAATGCTTGGTAACCGAACGCAACTGATTATTAAGCTTCTAAACATTTAATTGAAAAACAAAGATTACGACAACGACGAAATTGACATCTAGCGGACATTAACTTATGTCAAAAAGTCAAAAATTTGCACTTACGCTGTTGTTGCAACGGAGAAGCGATGTGCATTCTTCGCTTTTCGGGTGAAAATTTTGAGATATTCTTAATGGATTTCAGGAAGTTCCATCAAAAGTGAACGTTTCCCTTTTCCGCTGAATAAAAAAATTTATCACGAATTCTTAGAAGCTACGACATTTAAAATTGAAAACTTTTTGTTGAATAACAGAAAAATGTTTTATTTTTATGTAATACAAATGTTTTATTCTCAAAATAAGCTGATACACTGTGACAAAAAATTATTTAAGAATTTTTAATATTTAATTTTAATTATATAAAAATATCAAGCAATCATAGGTAATTATTATTATATTGGAAATTACCTATGAGAAAATTTAATTTGGTAAAAAAGCGAATTAGTTGAATAGGGAAAAGCATGATTTTGGCGAAAAAAGGATAATTTTTACAATGAAACGTTTTTTATTCTGGAGCTTCGTTATATTTTGCGGGACGAAGTTTTAATATCTTCAACTGATTTTCGTCAATTGCCTATGATTATATTTTTAAAATCTGAATAAAACTTAAGTGCTAATTAGATCTTAGTTAAGTGCTTGTGAACAGTATCGAAAGGGAAATTTTACGGTTCACTAATTGACCTACCAATTAATTCATCATAATGAGTAATGACCAAAAAATATATCATTCGTGAGGTAGGCTGAAATAATCTAAATCCTTTTTTTTTTTTGGGCGAGGGGGGAGGAAGGGATATACCATTGCTGATTTATCTATCAAAATAATATTTGAGCCACCAAATTATTCGAATCTCTTTGGGCTAATATTTCCATTGTCCGACTTTACATACACGTACGTGAACTTATAAATTAATTAATCGTAATATCGTACATGAGGTAGCTTGTAACACTATATTGCATGGTGCCTGGATGGAATATAATTAACAAGTATAGCTTTTTACAAAAAATAAAAGTATTAAGTCACTGTCCAGGTGGAAGGATATAATGGTATCATAACATGTATACATAGAAAGAGCTTAATATAATAGTATTACTTATGATTATCATGCTATTTCTATTTATTTAATCTTTGGTGTCATCATATAAAACAATCGGGAAATGTACTATGTAGGCTTTTAGATACCGGACCTGGGTTATTCGACCTACGTCATATCCAACCACCCACCCACTGACTTTAATTCAACCATACATGGATATAGGGATCGGCGCCACTGGATGAGATGATTATCCGGCTCTGTGCTTTCGAAAAACGATTTTAATTTATACGGTTTTTTGAATAATTCTTTCATTGGCATTCTGACGACGAATAGCACATGGAATCAAAACGAGTAAAAAGAAACAAAAAATACTTCACTCGTCGGGTGGGATACTCTTGACGGGTGTATTGAATTTTAAAGAAACGAATTTAATTAATTTAAATCATTTCTTCGATAAAACGATTCTAAACGAAGCTTCAAGTAATACACAAAAATAATTATCAGTTTTGAAGAATTAAACTTAAATGCCGAACTATAAATTATTTTGTTACATACAACATTTACGAAAAACGAAAATTTATTTTCATATATTCACATACACTTAATGAATACTCCATAAATAATTTCAATTTATAATAAAATATAAGCATCATAATAAAATAAAATAAATTTAAGCGGCTCTAATTATCGTAAATCAATATTTATTTTACTGTAACATAATTTTTATTAATGTTTATCATAGAACTGGTAGTCAGTCATGGTTAAAAAAATTCAATATATTCAGACTGCCGGGTTTGATTCCAACCTGGCACTGTCACTGTGCGTAATTATAGGTAAAATTAACGACTTTTGTCAAAATTCTAAATTTCAAACGGGTAGAGAAAAAAAGTTGACTTATGATTTTCAAGATTTTTTCAGGTCTATTAGACATTTATACAAAAATATTTAATACATTCATATCTAAAATCAAAAATTTTATTACGTAAAAACTAACAAAAAATGAGAAATTTCCGAAATTCTCAAAATGCTGTACTTAACTCTAAATTGAGCAATTTTTTTTTGAAATTTTTATGAATTATTTTCGTGATCATTTGTAGTAGTTGATAAAAGTTTTAAGTCCCTAGTTGCATTATTTTAGAAGTTATGTTAAAAAGTAGTTTTAAATTTTACAGAAATCCTGGTGATTGCATATTTTGCCATTTTTTGTATATTTTTCGGCATATTTTCCCCGTTTTTGGAAAAATGATCTATTTAAAATACCTCCCGGGTATGATTCTGGTTCAATAGAGATACTGATCGAAACTTTTGGATAAGTATTTCTATAGGAAAAAGTGTTTCCAGAAAGAAAAAAAAATTTAAAAAAAATAAACGTCATTGTAAAAATACAAGCTTATTCACTTCGTTCAAAATCTAAAATATTATTATTTTTCCAAACGATATCGATATCCCCGGTGTGTATGTAAATAATAAATTGGTCCTACAGGCGTACTAACCTAACCAGTGGCAGGTAATCGGTGACCTGCTACTATCAAAGTCCAAAGATATTGTGAAATGATGAAATACATGACGTATAGCTATGTAAAATCAATACAAATTTTTAAAAAACCTTTTTTTACTCACTTAGAGGTCAAATTTTGAAAAATCCTTTCTTAGTGCGTCCCCCCCCCTACATTGTTCAAAGAAGCTCTGTACGAAATTCCAAGTCTCTAGACCAAGTATTTGAGTGAGGGGTGGTCTCCTATATGGGTTATAGATTATATCCTGGTATTAAATTTTAGTTGTGGGACCGTACGTCACGCTGTATATTAACGACGTAGATAGAGGTATCAAAAGCGCGTATTTCGTCACGTGTTTTTGCGGTCGCCAGTGTATACTGACGGGGTAGGACGGGAAAGGGCGAAATCTCATCCCTCGAATTACATATATATATATGTATAGAAAATCGGTGACCGAGAGGGGTGGATGTAGATCGTCACCCCAAGAGTGTATTACGTATACACATATATATATATTTATAGTAGACGTTAAATAATATTACATATATATATATATGTATAACGAAAGAGAAAATATAATAGTGGTCGGGACTGCGTAGCGAGCGGGCGAAGGTATTACGTGCTCGCGGTCGAACGGACGGCGTAATGGGAAAATTACCGTAGCGTGTGCGACACGGGGAGAGAGGAGCGACGACGAAGCGATGCGGTGCCGTCGCCGAAAATTTGTTTCGCGGCGTAGGCGCAGGGAAATCCGGGTGTCGCTGGTGATTGCGACTACTACTACGGTCCTGTAGTGGTGTGCGCAGAGGTCGTCTGTTACGGAGTCCTTATACAGGACCCGTCGACAATATTCGGTTTTCGAACAGACAAAAGAATTCGTAATATATATTACGATGATAATTAGGGCTAGGGACATAGGCTAGGAGTTAGCATTTTTTTCAAAATATCATTCAAAACATACGCCGAGTTATATTATAGAAATGCGTTTCATAACACATAGGAGTCGTATAAAGTTCTCTTTGATTTGAATATTTAACTCTTTTTTCAATATAAATGCATATTTCGGTTATATTTGAATATTTCAAGTGCATATTTCACATATTTTTTAATATTTCATTTGAGTTTTCTTGGTATAGGAAAATTTTTCCCCGAATAACTGAGGAGATTGAATATTATTTGGTATTTTTATTTGTTTAAAACTAAGCTTAAAAACAATAAAGATAAAAAAAAAAAAAAAAAAAAAAATAATAAAATTAATAAGAATAAATAAATAATAAAATAAATTTATTAAAATATATTATACCTACATTACAATTTTTAGATTCTGAACGAAGTGAAGAAGCTAGTGTTTTTACAATGATGTTTATTTATTTTTCTGTGTACAACTTTTTGTACGGAAATACTTGTCCAAAAATTTCGATCAATAACTTTTTGAAACCGAATTTGCCTCTAGATGGTACTTTAGAGAGGTCAATTTTTGAATTTCTCAATTCTTCAATTTTTTTTTAAAACTACTAAAAATTCGACAAAAACAGGAACTACCATTTTTTGATCCCAACTATATGAAAATTTAAACATAGATAGAAAATAATATAAGAAAGATTTTGGCGTAAGAAAATAATGAAAATGTGAAAAAAAAATTTGGACATTTTTCTAATATTTTTTTTTCTCATTTATTTTTTATATTATTAACTTCCCTCGTTCAGAATCGTTTTATTGAAGAAATGATTTATCGTTTCTTTAAAATTCAATACACCCGTCAAGAGAATCCCACCCGTCGTGCGAAGTACATCCATCGTGCGAAGTATGTCCGGCTTATTAAATATTTTGAATTTTCACAGTAAAATTAATGTTTTATAAGAGATTATTTTAGCATTTTTACATATTTTTAGAGCATATTTCGTAAATTTTATAGCATATTTGGTACATTTTTAGAGCATAAACGCATGCATGTTTTAAGTTTTTTTTAGAGCTATAAGTCCCTAGCCCTAAGATAATGATTGTATAATTACAATATCTCATACGTGTCGACAGAGAGAAAGAGAGAGATGAAAAACCCTAAGATAAATTATTGTTAATACTTTTAAATCTACAGAAATGTTGTTTATGGAATAATATCAACACTATCCGTGTCACACAGCAAGTGCGAAGTATGTCTGGCTTTTTAAATATTAAGTTTGATTCAGTATCAGTATAATAAATAAGTCTAATTTTTTCTCTTTCTCTTGGGGTTGGTAGAGGGAGAGGTAGAAGGGGGAAGAGAGAGAGAGAAAGAGAGAGAGACAGTGAGAGAGAGAGAGAGAGAGAGAGAGAGAGTAAAAATCCCACCAGATAGTCACGGGGAGAAATAACTATTAATTATTAATAGAATTGGGATTTTGACGCAATGTCATTTTTTTCATGGTATTCCAGTAAGTAGACCCCCAAGTTGAAAATGTATTTGAATTGATACTGATATAGTTTTTTATTATGTTTTTTTAATTCCTTTCGGTAATTATGATTTTAAATATATTTTTAGGCATTTCTAGCTGTTTTTAGAGCATTTTTCACAATTTGTCTATAAGCATATTTATTTTGATCACGCATTTCAGCATTTTATGGCTGAAAACAAAATTATAGAAGTCTATTATCCTACCAAAGACAATCATTCTGGTTCGAAAATATTAAATAAAATGTCATTTTTGTGAAATTATAAATTTTATAATAAATTAAATTTTAGAAAAATTAAATTATATTATATAATTATTTTATTATAACTGTGTAAAATAAATCAAATTAAATAAGTCTAGTGATATAATCTTTATAGTATTATTTTTATACTATATACCTTTAACATTTTTAACGCATTTTTTCTTTTTTTTTAGTACAATTTTTATGATTTTCGAGGGATTTTCGCATTTTTTTTAGAAGATTTTAGTGTTTTTTTAGATTACTATTAAAATTCTAATCCTAATTAGACATGTTGTCTTAGATAATATCGGTTGTTATTTCACAAACAGTTTAATAAAATATAATAATGATATTAAAGTCAAATTAATAATTAAAAAGTTCAAAAGAGGGAAATTTATTTCCAATAAGATAGGAAGTCCTATTGTTCCTTCTTTCACATGCATTGTTAGATTAGTACGGACTAGTTGTTAGAGTTGTTAAATCAACATTCCGTGATTCTAGTCTAAACAATGATGGTATTCTTCTTGAAATTTATTTGTTTGTTTTCCCAACAGTCCTAAGTGAACAAGTACCATGGAAAAAAACATTTTATTTATATAACGAGAGATTTTTTTTATCCAATTGCCCTATCGGTACCATAGTGGCGAAGTCGACGAAATATTCTGGAACAGTTTCATAAATTTGTGATTCTTTCACTCCTTACCAAACAACTAAATTTTTCTTATTGAAAATGGTGTTAAAAATATATTTGTTTTATTTTATCTTTCGGAGCTGACAAACATTTAATTCCG
>JAIPRM010013518.1:0-11375 GCA_025469315.1 Stegophylla sp. TES_Ste_2020
TTTCTAAAATAAAATTTTAACACACAAAAAAAAAAAAAAAAAAAAAAAAACATCATTGTAAAAACACTAGCTTCTTCACTTCGCTCAGAATCTAAAAAAATAAAGGCTTTACAAGCTAATAAAATCTTATTGCATCCTTGCAATTGTTTCGAATTAAGTGTAGTGAAGAAACTAGTATTTTTACAATGATATTTATTTTTTCTGTAAACTCCTTTTCATATAGACATACTTGTTTAAAAGTTTCGACCACAAACTTTTTAAATCTGAAATTTCACCTAGATGGTACTTTGAGAGGATTTTTTCTAAAATTCTCAATAGTTTGTCTAACATTTGAAAAAATACTAATCATAATTTGATAATAACTCATTTTTTAATTAACTTATATACTTATATATATAGTAAAGGTTCGCTCAGAATCGTTTCATAGGAAAAATTATTTTTCGTTTCTTTGAAATTTACACACTCACCTAGTCCTACCTGAGGAGCGAAGAATACCCATGGTGTATGTCCGAATTTTTAAATCAATTGTATGAGATCAATGAGCGTTATAATATACTAGAATATTCGTAATTGTAAAGTGAAACAACTTCAAAACACAAGATTCAAAATCAGAATAAAATGTACACTGCACTGGTGTTTGAGCCGTCACCTATGCGTTACAAGTGTTTCATCTTATTCCATTAGAAACACGATATGAAATGTACGTACAGTGGCGTCTTCAGGAACTTTTTATGGGAGGGAATGTCATCTAGAAGTGGAGTGGGTAATAAATCCAGGACGGGAAATTAAATACCCAGTCATAGACACAATTAGGGGGATTATCTCCTCCATAACTTTTTCAAAACCCTCCAGATTTTGAGAAAGTCAGATAAAAATAATTCCCTTTTTTGGGGGGAGGGGGGAATAAATCAAATAAATATGATTGCTCCCTACCTCAAATATTTTATCCTAATTGCGTCAATTAAAATTAAAATGGTATTCAAAAGCTCTACATTGAGAAGTTTTTCAAGGTTTTTTTTTTTTAGTCCTATTATGTCTGTCTACCGATGTATTACAATTTCAGACCATATTTTGTTTTTCGCTAAGTTCGTATTCATGTGATTTTGCTTATTCTGATAATATAGCCACATTTGCCATTTTCGGCAGGCAGTCACGTAAATAAATGTTTATTTTAGGGAGGGCAATATCAACCACTGGCTTGCTGTGCAACGTGGAGCCATTTCGGCTTGATAATCGACTTGCTGCGCAACGTAGAAACGTATTGTGACCGAAAGTGATCCAAGAAGCAGGCAAAAAAAAAAATTGTGTGATCACAAGTGGCACCAAAAAGGTCGTGACCGCAAATATGCTGACCGAAACTGTGCCGACATCAAGTCCAACACCGGATATTTGTCATAGATAATATTATATGGCTAAATGTATTGTGTGTAGTATATATGTACTGATATACTATAGTACATATATATCTATAGTATACTTTTAAATTCATCATTCAATTTTCCCTTTTGTACTAATTATGAGCAACTACATAACGGTTTTTTTTTTTTTTTTTTTGAGGAGGGATCGCTCTTATCACTCTATTCTAAATTACGTTCCCTGTTGGCACGAAAAGTAAAAAATATTAAAACACAAAATCAAAATCGGTAACCACGGTTAGGTTTCATCGTAAATACCTTGATTTTCCCAAGAAAACATATTGTAACAGTAATATAATTATTATTTATTTTAAAAAAATTAAATTTCAATAAATAATGTTATCTATGATTTTTTTCCTGGATAATTAGGAGATATAGTAATTATAGATAGCCGATATAGGACACCTAGTTGGATAATTATTTATTTAATGGGTGCCCCATTAGTTTTGACTAGGTATCCATTTGGACACAGAAAATATACTTAAAAAATCCCATGAACTATAATTTAATGGTTTTTGTTTTTTTTCTCAACTTTAAAAAAAATGCTTTAAATTTGACATGTTATAACAAATATTATTATATTTCTATAGAACTAGAATACTAGCTAATTATAAAAAAAAAAAAAAAAATTGACTATTAAAATAGGGGAATGGTAAATTAGGTCCCCCCAAATGACCTTATCTCGGTAAATTGGGTCCCGGGGGAAAAAAGGTACTAGGAAAGTTGAGTCCCGGTAGTAGGTAAATTGGGTTCCGGGAAAAATATTATTATTATTATTATTATAAATGCCGTCTGTGCAGTAACCGGTATTAGTGAGAAGGAATTTAATTTATATCAGTTAGTAGAATTTCAAAAATTGAAAAATGACCTCTCTAAAATACCATCTCAGGAACATTACCTTTCAGAAAAGATGCTACACAAAAAAAATTTATAAAAAATTAAATATCTATTATTGTCAACGAATATACATATTATACATTATCAAATAAAAGAAAAAATTACGTTTCTCTTATTATGAAATTATGTCAAAAAAAAAAAAAAAAATATTTAAAAAAAATTATGTTTTCGGTAAAAACTTAAATGATAATGATTTGACAAATTCAAATCGGGTTATCGTGTTAGTAGTGTATTTTGTCATTTTTTCCCTTAAATTTTGTTCTTTATCGAGCGTACTTTTCTTTTTTTGTTTCGTGCTTCGTAATTTTACATGCGTCTTTGATTGTATTTCTAATAGTTCGTTAACAAAATTAAAAATATTAGGATGGGGGGTGTTAAAGCTTTGGTTTAATCGACAATGATATGATTCGCACTCATTTGTTGTACGCACAATGGTAACTGCAAATTCAGACCAAATATTTGGGGGAAATATAGCAACAGGTGAGATATAAGTGTCTAGTATATAATAGTAAAATAACTCAATTTGCTTATCATTTGGCTGTATGGTCATTAAATCTTCTAAAAAACATTCGTTAACTTCTTCAGGTCTTAGAAATGGCAAACCAAAAAAATATTTTAAAAAAATCACTTTTTTCTGTGTTTAAACTTTTGTATGAGCTTACTAAATTAAAAATAATATATATATATAATTATTTGTTTGTGATGTTTGATTATCTATCGGTGCGTAGAATTCACTTGTGTCCGTAGATATATAAGTAGGTTTATAGCCGGGACCCAACTTACCTACCACCTTTTTATACCCGGGACTCAATTTACCGCTTTCAAAGGGTATCCAAATTTTCGCGGACCCAATTTACCTAGCCCCGTAAAATACATAGGTAATCAAATTTTCTAATTCACTAATAAATAATATTATAACTGATAGGTATTAGATAATATGTAGTATGTACAATAATGCAGCTATATAGATTATAACTGACTGCACTAAACTCTGGCCGACCGCGGCTTGTTGTCACTCTGTCTGAAAGCTTATGAGGTTTCCTGGTATGCTTTTGATTACGGCTCAATGATATTTTGATTAAACAAATAATTTTTTTTTTTTTTAAATAAATATACTTCGGTCAAAATGCATCGGTCCAAAGTTATGGTCCAATGGCCCATTTTGACCATAATCAGTTAAACGTATCGGCTATATTGAAAACTGACAGAATTTCTCATAAGTGTATCTATCTAAGTGACATGACGTACACTATAAATTATGGTGACTATACATGCTTTTTTTTTCGTAGAACAGTACTCTTTTTTTTGTTGCATTGTTCTAGTGTCTCTAACAATAGTTTATTATATGAAATTGTACTATTTTTTGTAAATATCATGTATTTATAAGTATTTTATAATTTATATGATTATTCATTCACATTTTGTGATTAGGACAAATGCGTATTTCATACAAGATAACTTTTTTCCCTTCAGTATAAACCATGTTTTAAAAATTGGAATTTTATTTTTGTGAATATTTTTTTAAATAGTTTGAATACAAATTTATATCGGAGTAGATTAATTAATGAAATATTTATTTTACACTTAAATAAGGTAAATTTATTACATCGAACATCTGAATATATTGTATTGTTATGACCCGTCCAGTTCATCTTGGTCCACGGCTGAAGTAACACGTTTGAATTGACCAGGGGTTCACAATTTTAAATTGGGAACCAATGCAACCAGTACTAGAAAATCATAGAGCCTCAGTTTTCATAGCGATGACTATGTTGTACATAAATGATAATATTGATAAAAATGGTTGTAATGTGAAAACCGCTTTTAGTATTATACAATCATTACAATTGTTAGCACCTTTTCAATAACATAACTTTACTGACCCCTGAACATTTGAAATTATAACGGTCGCTAGGTACCAAGATGAACTGGACGGGTTACAACACCTTAACGAAAATTGTCCGAATGAATATTTTTTAAACGAAAAAAGCTTAGATAAATCTATTAAATATTTTTAAATTTATTTTTTCGTACGTGTCAATTAGTTGCACTGAACCACCAAGCGCCCATGAAGTTTGCACCACACTAATAGCACACTTGGCCAAAACGTCTTTAACAAGCTTCAATGAGACTTGTTAGACTTTATTAGACAGTTGTTGTAAGACATTATTTTAAGAATTATGTTGATTCAAACATCTGTGGTACTAACTTTACATTAGTCCGGCTCAGTACACTTTATTACTCGGTCCAATATAACTAAAAATAACCTATTTATACTCCTCATTACGGTATAGATATAAGAAATGTAATAAACTACTCTCTGTTATATGTATATATTACAGTGGCGTCCCTGAGAATTTTTTTCGAATGGAGCAAAACGAGATATACCTCAGTTAAAACATAAAAACTACCAAAAGCAATACCTACCTACTCGTATTCAGTTGAAAACTAAAACACCATAAATTATTTAAAAGTTCAGTTATTTATTACTAATCAGTAATCACTTTTCAATGCAAAAAAAACATGCGTAATTCAATTAAAATTCACTTCAACTACCTATCAGTAATTCATTTACTTTTTTTTACAGGTATGTATTTATAATATTGTAATATCAAGATTACATAATATAATATTGTATTTTTCCATTCTCTTTGTAGAGACATATTTATGTCTTATAGTAATTGTCTTTTGGTGTTAATTTTTTTTTTTTTTTTTTTTGTAGTCGCAAACTAGTCCATGCTACTTTATAAACCTTGATTTATATGTTTAGTAAATATTATTGTGGATTTTCATTTTTAAATAAACTAAAAATTACTTGTACTCTTAAGTTTATGCACATTTTCCGTTCTGAATGTAAATATAATAACACTAAAGTATATAAAATGTTTATTTTTAATTTTTTTCTTTTTTAACGTTGGTAACCACAGAAACGAAATATCCGCTCAGAATCATTTTATTGAAAAAATTATTTATCGTTTTTTTTTTTTTTTCAATTTAGCATAATATCCACTAAGTTTCACTCGAGGATCAATAAATACTAATAATAGAAAGTATGTTCTGTTTTTCTTTTATCATGCAATAATTATATAACGTATATCAAGATAAAGTAAAATAAAAATTTTATTTAAATCATTATACCAGTGGTTCTCAATCTTTTTAGAATCATGACCCAAATTTTTCTTCAAAAACCTATCGCGACCCCAATGGTTTTACATTTTTAGAATAAAAAGGTAGTTCTTAAAAATCAAAATTAAATTAATACTTTAATCAATTATTAATTAATTGGTTTATAATGAATACAATTTTACAAATGTATGCAAATGTGCCACTCCATCATTTTTACAGTGATGCGAGGTTAAAAACGTAATTTTTTGAGAATTTATATTAAACTAATTTCTCGCGACCCCCCAAAAGTTAACTCGAGACCCACACTTTGAGAAACGCTGCATTATACAACAATAATATGCCAATTAAATTTGAATTAATATTAAAAATAATATTACTTAATTTTCAATACAATTAGCTGACAGTATATCTAATATACCTCTTCTAATATGCTCAAGTACTCAACTAATAGTATTAACTTTTATGTCCGAATTTTGTATTAATAATACTTAAAATTAACCAATCATGAGAATATCGGAGTAACTATATTCAATGGCGTATTTAACTTTTTGGCACTCATAGGCTAAATTAATATGAAGCAACCTCCCTCCCTCTCATCCACGCAACCAAGGAACTAATCAGGCCCGTACTGGCTGTTCTTACGGAGCAGAAGGTCATAAAAACTCAGATTTTTTTTCTTTCGCTATTCTTGAATACTATTTTTACTACAGTTAGTCTTTTGACTTTTCCAATATATAATTACAATAATATATGCATTTTTTATTTTATTTTGTTTAAAACATGAGAAATGTTTTAGTACGAGAATTTTTGAAAATGAGAAAAAAAAGGTTGGACATTTTTTTTTTAATCTTCTTTTTCTGATAAAAACATTATTTTCCCTGTTACTTCTTACTTGCCTAGACATAAAAATCTCAGACATAAAACTGGCAGAGTACAAAATATTTATTTTTTTATTATATTAATAAACTTAAAAAAAAATAAGAATTTTAATTTTACCAAAAAGTTCATACGTGTTTAACTATCCTAAAATTTATGTTAACACAAAATTTATAACGTCATAATTTCACATTTTAGATTCTGAATTAAGTGAAGAAGCTAGTGTTTTTTCAATGATGTTTATTTTTTATTTTGTTTTCTGTGAACATTTTTTCGTATAGAAATACTTGTCAAAAGTTTTGATCAGCAACTTTTTGAATCAAACTTCGCCTCTAAATAGTACTTTTGAAAAGTCATTTTTCGAAATTATCTATAGTTTTCTCAAAATTTGGGAAAGACGACCCTAAATTTGACAAAAACGCATTAAAAATATTGTGATAAAACACTTTTGGAAATTTTTTCTAATACTTTTTTTCCTGTTCTCAGTTAATATTGGGGTATATAGCTAAAGGTTCACTCCAAAATTGTTTTATTGACGAAATAATTTATTATTTTATTTAAAATTTAACACACACCCCAAATCTTACCCGAGGAGCAAAGAATATCCATTGTTCGAAATAATTCCGGCTTTTTATGTATAAATGTGGTATAAAGATAATCTTTTTCTCTGTTATAATAAACAATATATCCCCTTATTTACAATTATCATGCATTTAGTTTTTTATTTATTAATTACGATTTATATTCAATATTCCATATTTTTGATTATATTAAGTGTTTTTTTATGCATATTTTTAATTTTTTAATGAATATTTTCAATTTGATTTTTTTGTGCATATTTTGCCATTTTTACTTGCTTAACGAGACATCCCTAGTGATTTTATTATTAAAAAGTCGGACATACTTCGCACGATGGGTGTTCTTCGTACAACGGGTGGGATTCTCTTGACGGGTGTATTTAATTTTAAAGAAACGATAAATCATTTCTGCAATAAAACGATTCTGAACGAGGGAAGTTAATAATATAAGAAAAAAAAAATGTTCGAAAAATGTCCAAAATTTTTTTTCACATTTTAAAAATTTTCTTGCGCCAAAATCTTTTTTATATTATTTTCTATCTATGCTTAAATTTTCATCAAATTTGGATCAAAAAATTATGGTTTCCGATTCGTTTTTTTCAAATTTTGGGTAGTTTTTTCAAAAAAAAAAATTGAAGAATTGTGAAATTCAAAAAATGACCTCTTTAAAGTACAATCTAGAGGCAAATCCGGTTTCAAAAAGTTATTGATCAAAACTTTTGGACAAGTATTTCTATACGAAAAGTTGTACACAGAAAAAAAAATATTAAATATCATTGTAAAAACACTAGCTTCTTTACTTCGTTCAGATTCTAAAATATTCAAGTAGTTTTGAATTTAAGTAGGAATCGTTATAAATAATGAGCATTTTAAGTTTATTCTTATATAGGTACTTGTAACTTTTCAATACAATTCTTATTTGTATTTACTTATATCATATTTTAATATATTATATAATATATGCTTATTTATACATTTATTAAAATATGATAAATATGTATATGTATATATACATATATATATATATATATATGCCTATATATAAAGAATTTATGAAAATAAATTTATCCAAAAACTTTTAATTCTTCAAAAAAAAACCTTCTATGCTCCAGCCTACTTAGCCTGCCTCTAAAAACGCCACTGACTATATTAGTGCAATAATAAAATAATAATTATTAATAATATTGTTATGTATGTATACTATAACCATTTTTCTATGGAAATACAAATATAAGTTTATTATTATAGCTTACTCTATCGAGCATCATTAAATATCAAAAAAAAAAAAACATGATAGTATCTTCTATTGATGATAAAAACCAAAGAAAACTATGTATATCGTCTTTGTCATTTATAAATTATACTTCTTTAGTTGTTTCTGTCTTTGAATTTTCTTCACTCGAAGATTTTGATTCATTTTCCAATGGTAAAAGGTCATTTAGAGCTGTAGGTTTCTTTTTCAGTTCTTTTGATGAAGATTGTTCGGGGTCGTCGTTTGTCGTTGATACATCCAACGGCTCGTTTGATGAAATTGGTTTGAATTCATTATCCGTTGTTGATACTTCAAATGATTTATCTGATGAAGTTGGTTTGTATTCATTATTCGTTGTTGATACATCCAACGATTTATTTGATAACATCGACTGTTCAGATATTTTTGGCGAATTATCTACATTATCGTTTCCCACTGTTACATTATCTGTAATTTGTATCTTATCCTTTAGTGGTGATTCTTTTAATGAAGTTGTGTTGGGTAAATTTTCAGTTACTGGTTTATCTAATGGTTCATTAGATAATGATGATTGTTCATGGTCCTGTTTAGGTGGTAAATCTGTTCCCAAAGGTTTGTTATGAACTTCATTCGCATCTTCCAAGGACTTCTTCAATGAACTCAGTTTCATTTCATCACTCGCTGATACACGTGAGGGGTTTTCAGAAACATTGTCATCAACTTCTTTTGCGTATTTAAGCGTCTCTTTCAGTGAAGTCGATATCGTCTCATCGTTTGTTGATGCATCTAACGAATCTTCAGATGCTCCAAACTGACTAGGCAACACTTTGACCATCTGCCTCTCAATCCACGTTATTTTATTTTTAGAAATAGTAGCATTTTTTATTTCTTCTTGTTTTAAGTAACAGAACACGCACATTATCCACATGATTTCAAATGCAAATGCTATAAGACACACATTACATTTTTTAGAACCAATATTATTAATGTATGCAAGTGCACAATGTAATATGATATACATGTAGAACACAAAGTTATTACCATTTAACAATTTATTTATAGGTGAAAATATTTTTTATTTTTTAAACATCAAATTGTTGTGTGTTATTTTATTTGTAGTGAGATTTTTATTATTAGCAAATAAATTAGATCAATAATACGTCTTACCAGAAAAATGTAGAATAAATTCGATAAATTTGACATAAATCCAACTTGAACTAAAAAAAAGAAACTGTAATTGTAATTTAACAAAGGACCATGTACATATAGATTACCCAAGCAGTATATCTTGATTAAGTACTTATTAGCTTACGCCATACGTCTGGGCTTGGTAAATAGTGTATCGTGTTTTAGTAGTAATATTTTATTAAAAATAAGTATAATTTGTACTGTATAAATTGAAAATGATTATTATTTATTTTTTTTTATTAAATGCTGATTTCAAATTAATTTGTATATTTAACAATTAGTCAAGATCTGCAATAACTACAGTCAGTAGCGTCGCTTGAAAAAAATCATTGGGGTAGCAAATTGTTAACATAATAATAAAAAAAAAGTACTCTAAGAAACAAATAGTTTTAACAAATAAAGCTTAAAGTGAAAAAATATTCCAGGGGGACTCTATTTCCAAAAAAAATAAATCGAGCCAATCTTTCTGAATCGTGGAACATAAGTAGAAAACTGTATAAATATTTTTTGTTTTTTTTTTCGGTGTGAGAGAAGTAAAATATTTGATTTTTTATTTTATTAACATTGTAGTAAAATTATTCTTAGGCTAAATATTTGTGATGTCCATCCGACTTTTTACATTTTATATAAGGTACGCGAAATATTATTATGTTACTGTGAATGTCTGAAATTGGTAAATGCTTACAGCCACCTGGTGAATATCGACATGCATATCCTAAATTGGTGAATTTTGACAAGTTAAAGAAATTTGGACATTTATTAGTGAATTTTACCATTCACATGATTATTTTGACATACACAACACAGTATAGTCCATGTATAGAATACCTACAACCATGTGATTTGAAAAATGATATTTCATTTAAGATTCTGAGTGGAGCGAAGAATGTATTAGTTTTACAAATCTGTGTGTGTTTTTTTTAAATTTTTTATTCGTATGTATGGAAACACAATTTTGAGTAGAAATACTCATCCAAAAATTTTAATCTATAACTCAATATATCGGAAATGTTGTATAGATAGTACTTTTGGAAGATCATTCTTCAAAATTCTTAATAATTTTTGTTAGCGCATGCCTAGACTACACAAAAATCGACAAAAAAACGGTAAGAAACGTCATAACACGAATTTTCGCAAATTCGATTTTATTTTTTAAACACAACTTCAAAAATAATAGAGTTAGAAAGTTGAAACTTTCACCAACTACTGAAAATAGTCACGCGAACACCTCATAAAATTAAAAAAAAATATTTGACCAATTTTGAGATTAGTACAGAACTTATTAACTTTTCTTTATAGAAAGAACATTAATAACTTCCTTTGTTCAGAATTGTCTTATTAAAGAAATTATTTATCGTTTCTTTAAAATTCTACACGACCTAACCTTCCCACCAAGAGAATCTGACCCGAAAAGCGAAGAATATCCGTGGTGCTAAGTATGTCCGATTTTCTTGCCTATAATTTACTTTTTTTGTTATGTTAACGCATATCCACCGATTTTTAATAATCACTATCACTATTTATGGATAATAATTGTTCAAAACATATTAATTAACCTTTTTTATTGTAAAAATTTGTTTTAATCTGAGTAAAACCATTTGTGTAAGTCACAAAACTGTTGCACGTGAACGTGATCTATAAAATATTCTCTGTAAAAACGTTTTGAAACGATCGGGAACTATGAATTATTTTGTTTTTCTCCAGGCTGGTTTATTGAAAGATACTAATACTCAACAATCTTTTTTTAATGTCTAGTATATATTTTTATTATTTTTATTATTTTTTAGATTCTAAATGAAGTGAAGAAGCTAGTGTTTTTACAATGATGTTTATTTTTTTTTTCCTTTTCCTTTTTTTTCTTTTTTTTTTTTCTGTGTACAACTTTTTGTATAGAAATACTTGTCCAAAAGTTTCGATCAATAACTTTTTGAAACCCAATTCGCCTCTAGATTGTATTTTAAAGAGGTCATTTTTTGAATTTCTCAATTCTTCAATGTTTTTTTTGGAAAAAACTACCCAAAATTTGACAAAAACGACTCGAAAACCATCATTTTTTGATCAGAA
>JAIPRM010013519.1:0-11375 GCA_025469315.1 Stegophylla sp. TES_Ste_2020
ATTATTAACTTCCTTCGTTCAGAATCGTTTTACTGAAGAAATGATTTATCGTTTCTTTAAAATATAATACGCCCGTCAAGAGAATACCACCCGTCGTGCGAAGTATGTCCGGCTTTTTTTTTTAAATTTATTCATTAAATAACAAAAACATCAAGAACAAAACACGTTGCAACGCGTGATTTTGAAGATGCTTAGAAATATTTTGGAATATAATATACTGGGGCACTCAAGGCACCCTATGCCTCCACCTAGTTGTACATCTATTGTTACAAATTAAACAGAACCAAATTTCATACAAATCGAAATCGCGAGCAACGTGTTATTATGCGTCGCAGCATTTATATATATATATATTGATATAGTTTCAAGGTAAATAATATTACCGAGTATTGTTTCGAAAAAAACGGTATTCAACACTTTTCGACGAGTATAATCAAAAGTTAAGCACACACACACCTTAAATATCCTCCGCCGTCGAGTAGCCATTGAACTGACCGAACACGACGGAGGTTTTTTTTTTTTTTGTATCAAGGTAAATTCTTTGGTCATTACCAGCTATTGTTCTATTATTATTATTATTATTATTATTATTATTAGGCACAGAATGTGTCAGTAGATAAATAATAGCTGACTATAGGTATAATCATACCGCAAAAGTCGTAATCCGTTTACGGGTTTTCCACTGACGTTTGGTTTGGCTTCACGTCATATGTCCCAAGGTCAAAGGCGTTAAACGATTTTTTGGCAATAATCAAACACAAAAATCTAAGGGGGTGATTTCCTCCCCTACGGAGCTCGCTGGGGACATCGAGTATCCTGCCACTTTCGATTTCGAATGACCTCTCCAAGGTTCGGAAAAATGCTTCTCGATCACGTCGTGTCAACTCGCGAGCTCATATTACGTATATTATTATTAGGGCCGTGTGCATTCGTAGGAAAGTGCATTTTGTATTTTTTTTTTTGGTCATTGAGAAAATTTTGGCTTTGTAAGTACATAACAATTTGAATTATGTAACAACGAATTCATGTTTGAAACTATTATTATGTTGCATTTTTTTTAAAATTTTTTAGTTCATTTTTTTGCATTTTCAAGTCATATTTTCCTTTTTTAGTTGATTTTTCGGTATTTTTAATCAAATTCTGTCAAATAACATCTTTCGAAAACCCTTTTTTTTTATTTTACACAGGTTGTACATACGTAAAATTTAAAAAAAAATTAAAAATTAAAAAAAACATTTAAAAAAATGTTTCAGGTGAACAACATTATACAAAATTCAAACACAATCAACAATTTTATTTATTTTTTTATTAAATAAACATATTTTTATGCATGTAAATTTTAATCTGCTAATGTAGAATGTATATAATATCCTATAATATCAGTATAAATATAAAAACTGAATTAAAAACCATTTTAAGTGCATTTATATTGCATTTTTTTGACATTTTCAATGAATTTTTCAAGGTTTTTTAGTGCATTAAATTCACAACCCCAATTATTATCGGTTGCATACGAATTACATAAATTTTACTGTAAAAACTCAAAATATTTAAAAATTGTATTGTATAATATATTTTAATATGTATTATTAATTCTTCTTCTATTATTTATGAAATTTCTTCATTTTTTTTTTTTATCTTTATTTTTTTTTAAGCTTAAACAAATAAAAACATCAAATAATATTCAATCTCTTCACGTATTCAATAAAAAAATTTTCCAATACCAAGGAAACTCAAATTAAATATTGAAAAATATGCACTTAAAATTCAAATATAACCGAAATATTATGCACTTATATCGAAAAAAAGAGCTAAATATGCAAATTAAAGAGAACTGCATACAATTCCTGGTGTTATGAAACGCATTTCTATATTGCTTAGCTATGTTTTGAATGATTTTTAGAAAAACTTGCTTACTCCCATATAAGTCCCTAGCCCTAGTAATAACCTATACTTGCGGTCCGCTATTGTAGTTATGACATTTATTATGACCATTGACATTTAGCCATTCAGTCTGTCGGCCGCCATATCACGAACGCAGCTGCAATGACGTATATTTAGCATTTTAAATCATCTCCGAGGGCGCGGTAACCGAAAAAATCACAGTTTACAACCTCTTTGGTACCAATAGACCTCGTTATACCTACGTGCAGCAGCTAAAAATCGTGCACGCTCGCCAAATATTGAACAAAACGCAATAACGTAATGTACATTTTCAATAATATACATACTTTATACACAATAATAACGATTGTGTCACGTAGTTCAAATATTACACAACAACACGGCGGAGTCAATTATTCGTCTTTGATGTTTGCGTTTTACATAAAAATATGATAAATAATAATTTATGTGAATATATATGAAAATATAAAAAAACACTCGAGTACGTTCTATAAAATATATAGATCATAATTTATACGGTGGCGAAATTCGGAGGGAATTCGGAGAGGCCTCTCTACCCCCCCCCTCGTAAAAAATCATTGACACGTATTTTATTGTTATCAATAGGGCCCGGAACTTGATGACCTAAAAATATGTAAAAAAATGCACTAAAAAGAAATTCATAAAATTACATTAAAATGTTAAAAAATGACATAAAAAGTGAAATTAAAAAATATATTGTATATTTTAAACTCAAAAAAAAAAAAAAAAAAAATATTAATAAAAATTTCTTCTTTTGTTGAAATTCTTATACTACTACTGTAAAAATGACATTATTTAAACATTAATATTTTATATTTTATACACTTGAAAAAAGAAAACTATATAATATATATATATATATATATATATATACATAAAAAGCCGGACATACTTCGCACGATGGGTGGGATTTTCTTGACGGGTATATTTAATTTTAAAGAAACGATAAATCATTTTTTCAATAAAACGATTCTGAACGAAGGAAGTTAATAATATAAAAAATAAATGAGAAAATGTTAGAAAAATGTCCAACATTTTTTTTTCATATCTTCAAAATTTTCTGGCGCCAAAATCTTTCTTATATGATTTTCTATCTACGTTTAAATTTTCATAAAATTCGGATCAAAAAATGATGGTTTTCGAGTCGTTTTTGTCAAATTTTGGGTAGTTTTTTCTAAAAAAAAAAATTGAAGAATTGAGAAATTCAAAAAATGACCGCTCTAAAGTACAATCTAGAGGCAAATCCGGTTTCAAAAAGTTATTGATCGAAACTTTTGGACAAGTATTTCTATACGAAAAGTTGTACACAGAAAAAAAAAATGAAAAAATAAAAAAAAATAAAATAAACATCATTGTAAAAACACTAGCTTCTTCACTTCGCTCAGAATCTAAAATGCTTTTAACCGTATATATTATATAAGCTCTATTTAATTCTTAAATAAGCTTGAAATATGCTTTAAAAATTCACATACTGATGAATATGCGACGCTAAATTGTATAATTGCTAATTGCTACGTGAAATTTCTAATTAATGAATTCTTGTAAAATGTCCATATTTACGTTGATTATAATTTTATGTTTAAATAATTATAGTAGAAATTTAAAGGTGGGGACAACCCCCTTGAAAAAATCTTAGTTGCGCCACTGACATAAAAACGCGGGGCAATATATTTCAAAAATGTATAATCGATTTGCACTCGTTCACAATTAATTATGTAAATTTTTAAATAATCATTTAAGTTTGTTAATTAGTCACGACATTTCGACATTACAATGTGTTTTCAACAAAAATTACATTGTTCGAACAACAAAATATCAATGAATAATGAAACATTGAAAAACTATGTAAAAATAGTATTTAATTCAATAAAAAATAAATAAACGACACTGCTCTATGTCCGCTGAAAAATTATACCATACTATGATTTAAGTTAATAATTTTATTTGGTTGTAATAATGACTAGTTTTGCAAAATTTGTATTTATTTTACAAATTTGTGTTTTTTTTCTCTCTTTTTCGTATTGTACTGTTGTGCACTTACGTTTCTATATTTTGCTCTTCCCTCAATTATTTTCGTTCGTCTGTACCTATACAGGGTGATTTTTTTAAGTCTGCTCACCTTCTTTTATAGTAAAAATCCGTAAAAATGCAAAAATAAGGTTTTTTTTTTCCTGGGATGTTCAAGTTACCATAAAAGTCATATTTTCGATAACTCATTTTTTTCATATGGCAACCTTTTGTCCTTCCGCTGTGGTATTTAATTTAGGTCATTTTTTTCTGTGAATTTTCACGTATTTAAATCATAACTGGAAAGAGTTGTTTTTGAATTATTCAAATTTAAGGGTATTAAGAATAATATTATAGTGCTTTGAGCATACATAACCCACTATGAAGTTCACTAAATATACACCCAAGACGACTATATTTTCCTTAATACTTAAATTTGAATAATTCAAAAACTACTCATTCGAATTTCGATTTCAATACATCGAAAAGCACAGAAAAATAACCATGTATAAAATCCTGTTATTGAAATTGGTTGTTGAAAATGAAAAAGAAGTTTATGTCACCACCACAGGATGTATCCTTAAGTGACACGAAGGAAAAAATTAGTTATGGAAAACATAGATTTTTTATAGTCACTTGAACAATCCAAAAAAAAAATTACTGTTTTTGAATTTTTACCGCCAAAAATAGAGGTGAGTGCGCTAAAAAACAATCACCCTGTAGATAGCGAATGAAGGTCAAATATAAATTACGACGTGTATACAAACGCGCACGCGCGTGGCAATTGATAAATCATGGTTTCGCGAGTAGTGATTTGTTCACATGACGTCGACAGAAAACATTTCATAACTAACGCCAACACGTGATAAAACTACATTTATTCTGACGAATCGCGTTCTAGTCGACGTCTGACTAGGACGAATTCGCCTCGTCGCTTCGCTTCTTCATATTTTTCCCGTCGCACGTTGGGGTCGTATATTTTTTCTAAAAACACCAAACGCTGCTTTGTGAGATCTGGATGAAACTTTTTTGAAAAATTTCCGAAATTTTATAGTCGCTGCATTTTTTTTTTTTTTCGTTTTAATCTCAAAAGGTTTGTTAGTATTTTCTCGTTTCGTACTCGTTTTATGGATTCTAAAGTTTAACCTCGAAACTAAAAAGGCATATTAAATCGCATTTAATAATAGTACAAAAATCGATTGAAATATTATGATTAATCGAGTGAAGATTGAATTAGTAGTATTACATTTTGTTCGTTCATTAATAGAATACAGTGACTCGACTGAATTTTCCGTTTTTACACATTATTTAAAACTATACAAGTTATTAAATTCTGTTTTCACAATGATATTTTTGTGTTATACTGTTTCCGCTTTAGCATTTTGTTTTGTTTATAGTAGTTACTGACGACGACGACGACGACGTCATTTGTCGGTTGAAAGTTTTCACAGACTACGGGCGTATTCCATGTATTTTGTTTTTCATCAAAACATTACTTGCACATTCGTTTTATACCGACTTCTTCTCGGAATTCCTTTTTCGTCAGTCAAAAACACGCAGAGACTTTTTAATTGTTTTCTTCACTCTCGAATCAGTCACAATTCCGTGCTTTTCTTTATTTACATATTTTATTATTTCTAGGCGTGGAAGAAATTCGCGACTTAGTTCCATTGCGATTATTTGTGTAGCACAGCCCATACGTATACCAAAATGAAGCATTGAAATGGAATACGCTTAGAGTGACCTATTGAAAAGAATCAAATTACCGTATCGAAATGTTGTATCCCTTGCTCAATCGGATCACCGATAAGGAACTGTTATCATTCATTAAAATTAATGTTATTATTTTTGTATATTATTTTATCTAATATGATAATATGCAAATTTAAAGTGGTACCAACCAAATAAGAATAATAATTTTATTTTTCTCAAAATGGTCACTCTTAGCGTATTCTATTTGAATGCTTCAATTCACTATACGTAACAGTAACAGTGCTATATATTCTTTACTCTATGGTGTAGCTTCACACGTAAACCTATCATCAGAGTCGAATTCAGGGGAAAAACAACGATGACGCAGTCAAATCATACCACTTCCCCTTACCCACCGGGAAGATTGTAAGAGTGGTACAATTATCCTAGTATACTACTTGTCCAAAAAATATTAGAACTTACCTCTAATATATTATGTTATATCTCGTAGGTAGACCGTTTAGAGGACTTAAGGGGAATACAAATTTCTATATTGTATAAAAGCATCTGTTATTCGAAAGCACACGTTTAAGTATTCTTTTAGTGTTAACAGTAAAGTGATTGCGAGCTTTGCAATTTTAAGTCTGAATTTTTGTAGTTTTTCTTAAAATTTGGAAAACGCATTGACAATTTGGAAAATGACAATTTGAAAAATGTTATCCTGATAAAATTTCTAATATTTTGAGTTGCTGTACGAAACTTTTGGACAAGTATTTCTGTCTGAAATGTGTTTATTTTGATTTTGGTATAAATATTTTCAAAGACACCAAGAAAATTATAACGGGTGACTCGCAATGGTAAGATAATCCTAAGACATACTTAAACCTCCCGATAATATCAGGATAAATATACACTCTCAAGGGGCTAAAACTTCTCTGAGTTATTCTTAAGAGGGTATGATTTAACTGTAATATTGCAGGTTTTGGTCCTTCTATCGCTAAGATTGTAATTTAATTTTTAATTACATATTAAATGCATAATGATTAACCGTGGGTTTAATAATAATATTAATAAAAATAATTGCGGAAAATTTCGAGAAAGTGAAAAACAAAATTGTCGGACATTTTTTTCCAACACTATTTTTTCTCATTCAATTTTTTTTCCTTTCTTAATATCAGTGTTTCCCAAAAAGGGGGGTGCGCCCCCCTTGGGGAGACACAAGCAGTGTTTGTAAAGTAAAAATTTTAATTAATGTATAGAAAAAATTAAAGTAAAGTATATACAACAAAGGTGATAAAAATTATTATCCACAGGGAAGGGGGGCGCGAGATTTTCGAAAATCTTTAAAAGGGGGCGTAGAATACAAAAGGTAGGGAACTACTGCTTTATATATTAGGTAAAAACAAAAGTAAAGTAAAATATAGACGAGAAAGCCGGACGTACTTCGCACCTCGGATTTTCTTCGCTCTTCGGGTCAGATATACTTGGTGGGTGTGTTGAAAATTACGACCATTATTGTTCTTCGAAAAAGAATTTGAAAAAATTTGCTCAGCTCCTTTTTTTTTTCGTTAAGAGTGGTACATTATGAAGATCATATTTCATAATTCTATTTTTTTTTTTTTTTGCGCAATGAATAACTACTGAAATAAATAATCATAACATAACAAAATATAAAATGACGTGTCAACCCTTTGAGAAAAATGTTAGTTTCGAAAAACGACTTTTTACAGTAACAACTAGAGCTGAATTATTCTGGTCCTAAATTTTGCTACCTATTCATAACTTTTGGACAGGTATTTTTTTAAGAAAAAGTGTTTACAGAACGGTAAAAAAAAATAAAATATACATCATTATAAAATCATAAGCTTCTTCGTTTCGCTCAGAATTAAAAATCACCCCTTAATTAATGCTGCATTAAATTTTTAACTAATTTATTTTGTCTTTGTTTGTTTCAGGTAAGAAGTGTATAAGAAATTATAAGGGCTACCCAATGGGGATTTCCGTGTATTTCTTTATTCGAAAACAAAGTACAGTTACTCACTCGACGTAAGCAAAGGATATAAAGCCTGTAAGGTAAATTCGGGTGGTTGAATATTATGTAATGCATAATATTATGGTTTTTCCTGGTTTCGTTTGTCGTCGTTTATTTTTCTACAATATATCGAAAGGTTTTTTTTTAAAAGGTTCTCATTTAAAACTATAAGAATTTATTGTGCCTTTAGTTATGTAAATAAGTGAAAAATTGGAAAACTCGACCACTTTTTTTTTGATTGAACCGAATTTTTGAAATATTGGGAATACTTCCTTTTTGAATGGTTCGATTATAATAAGGTTTCAGGTTCTTAATCTGGTAAATTTTTTTTTAAACCAATAGATTACTCACTTTTTTTTTTGCTAGCCGTAGTCTGGGTCGTATTTAAGGGAGAACTAGGGTTGCTAAGACCCTCAAAGGACTAGTTTTAGTTTCCCCCCCATCACAATTATTAAATACTATTCGCATAGATAAATATTATCAAGAATTACGATTATTGAAAATGTCTCAGAATGATTTGACTAATGCACATACTTTTGTTCTATTAATAATTTTTAACTTTTCTTTTTTTTTTTTGAAAATTATTACTACAGGATTGCGCAATAACAATAAGTATGTATATATATTTTTTTAAGTCCCAAATTTTCAAATTTGAAATTTTATACTACAGTTTTAGAAAAAATTCAAAATAGCTATTTTGTAAACCTGAATTGTAGAAAAATATTAATGCTTAAATATCTAATAAAAAGTTAATCCGTTCATTTTCTACGATTTTTTTAAGTTTGTAAATAATTTAATAATTTTCTCAAATACTTAAAATAATATTATGAATTATTTAAAGAGATATTATGAAATTATTCTAAAATTAAAAAAATATCCTAACAATGATTACTATTACATCCTGTTATAAACTTATTGATGTGTATTGTATATGCGTACATTATTGTAGACTCTATACTTTATTACATTATTTCTTTAAGTGGAAACTCGTTAACGATTATTTAGGGCGAATCATTAAAGGAAATGTAGGAAAATATTATTATTATTATTATTATGAGGTACGTAGAAGTCTTTTTTCGCGAAACCACTTTGTTTTGTAATCGATAATTGATACGTATTGTAAATTTAACAGCGTGTCCAAGTACTATAATAATTTTTAACCTTTTTTTTTTTTTGAAAATTATTTCTTCAGAATTGTGCTGCAGCAATTAAGTATAATTTTTTTTTTCTTTAGGACTCAAATTTTTAAATTTTATACAACATTTTTAGAAAAATCTGAAGTAGCCATTTTGTGAATTTGATTTTTAGAAAAATATTGGTGCTTAAATCACTTACAAAATGTTAATCCCTTTATTTTCTAAGGTTTTTTAGTGTACACTGTACATATAATTTAATAGTGTTGTTAAATTAGTCATATTGATGTCATCATCATTATTATGAAATAGGTATTTGACAAAATTATTAAATTATTCACATACTTAAAAAGAAAACGCAGAAAATGAACGAAAAATCAGTTTTACAAAGTGGCTGTTTTGAATTTTTCCTATAACTTTTGTATAAAATTTCAAATTTGAAAATTTGAATCCTGAAAAAAAAAAGAAAACAAATTTACATTGTTGCTGTAATGCAATGCTTAAGTGATAATTCCCCTCCCCTCCAAAAAAAAAAAAAAAAAATTAAAAATTAATAATGTTTAAAAATATCATGTTAGTGTCGTTCGACTTGTTCTCGATTCGAGAAATTATTCACGAGTGATGTGTTTTAATAATAGCTGTACTACCGACGAACGTATAGTGCAGCAACTCTTCGGTTTTATCGCGTTCACCGAAAGAACGGCCTATGCTCGTATACGTATACATAATAAAATGGGGACTGTCCGAATAAAAAAAAAATAAAAATATTTTCTCGTACAATGAATAATATTGTAATCATTCGAAAATAACGAAGTAGGTCATGCCACACGATTACACACCTGTAATTTAAAGTGTCCGTTCGGCTTTTGTTTATCTCAGAAATTAATAATTGTCTCTGGTTTATAAATAAAAGTCTGTTGTAGATGTGACACAAAAACATTATTTCAGGTCGAAATTCGTTCGTGTAAAAGTGTCGATAAGTAGTCGGCTGTGAAAATATTAAAAAAAAAAAAACCGAAAGTTTTATGTATATAAAAAGTCTCTCTGCAGAATTAAATGAATGATGAATGGAAAAATCTTTGAACAGCCGAAAAAACGTACGTCATATTTAGGGCTAGGGACTTATAACTCTAAAAAAAAACTTAAATTATGTATGCATTTATGCTCTAAAAATGCTAAAATAATCTCTTATAAAACATAAATGTTACTGTAAAATCTCAAAATATTTAAAAAATGTGTTGTATAATATATTTTAATATGTATTATTAATTCTTCTTCTATTATTTATGAAATTTCTTTCTTTTTTTTTAATCTTTATTCTTTTTAAGCTTACATATTTAAACAAATAAAACTATCAAATAATAGTCAATTTTTTCAGGTATTCAGTAAAAAAATTTCCAGTACCAAGAAAACTCAAATTAAATATTGAAAAATATGTGAAATATGCATTTAAAATTCAAATATAACCGAAATTATGCGCTTAAATCGAAAAAAGAGCTAAATATTATGCAAAATATGCAAATTAAAAAGAACTGCATACAACTCTTAGTGTTATGAAGCGCATTTCTATATTATAATTAGCTATGTTTTGAATGATTTTTAAAAAACATGCTAACTCCTATAAGTCCCTAGCCCTAGTCATATTAAATGTAAGCACCAGTTTGTTTTTGGAAAAAGTATTGAGAAATTGGAAAAATTACCTCTCTAAAATATCATCTAGGTACGATTTCGATTAAACGATTTTTGGCATGTGAACATATCACATTGTGAACCATAATATGGTAGAGGGTTAGTGATTTTCTTCAATAACAGTCATTGATATGTAGTTAAAAAAAAAAAAAAAAAAAATTCTTATAAAGGCTTATCTTAAATTACTAAGAGTCACCAGTTTCTAAATAATTTTATAACGATCTTCTACGGTTCACCGAACAATATTTTTTACTTGTGTTTATATTTTCACATTGTTCTTGACAATTGTATTTTTTTAATCATTTGTTTTACTAAAAATATTTTTTATACGTGTTTATCGTGTAACAGAAATAATACAATACCATAAGTTGTTATGGGAGAAAAGAAATATGTTAAGAAGGGGATCTGGACAATCGACCGACAGGAAAATCGACCGACAGGACAATCGACCGACAGGAAAATCGACCGACACCCAATACATACTAAGTTGGCGATGATTTTATTAATAAACTTGTATTAGAAAATTGTAAGAATATTTTAATGCGTAAGCATTAATAAAGAATGCGTAAGACCCTATTCGAATATCCTCGAGGCATTGGTCACAATATAGCCATTTAATTTTTTTTTCAGTATTATCATTATTAACACTTTTATTTTAGATTCTGAGGGGAGCGAAGAAGCTAGTGTTTTTACAATGATGTTTATTATTATTTTTTTCTTTTTTTTTTCTGTTAACACTTTTTCGTATAGAAATACTTGTCCAAAAATTTCGATCAGTACCTCTCTGAAACCGGATTTTCCTCTAGATTGTACTTTGAAGAGGTCATTTTTTGAATTTCTCAATTTTTCGATTATTATTTTGGAAAAAACTACCCGAAATTTGACATAAACGACTC
>JAIPRM010013521.1:0-11374 GCA_025469315.1 Stegophylla sp. TES_Ste_2020
TTTCATCAAATTTTGGATAGTTTTTTCCAAAAAAAAAAATTAAAGAATTGAGAAATTCAAAAAATGACCTCTTTAAAGTACAATCTAGAGGCAAATCCGGTTTCAAAAAGTTACTGATCGAAACTTTCGGACAAGTATTTCCATACGAAAAGTTGTACACAGAAAAAAAAAAAAATAAAAATCATTTGTAAAAATGATTTAAACTCTTTTATGGTTTATGCAGCACCTACGCCATATTGCATGTCGAATAGTTTGCCTTTTTGGAATATTCCAATATTTTAGGGGTTGGCTGATGTCGCGAAAAGTGTTTACACGCGCGCATCGAGTGAGTATTATAGGTAGTATAGTACAGATTACATAAAATGTACAATGCACGTACTTTTAAGAGGATTTGTTGAAAAGTATAACGACGACGTCGAATCGAGTGGTAATCCCGATAAGTGCTTCGATGGATATTTTTTTGTGTTTCGATGAGATGTATTCACTTTTTACTTAGGTTTTTTTCATAGTATGTTTTGCTCCAAAAAGGTTAAATCGAAGGATTAACAGAGGTTTTAAAATCTTTGGAATTTTAAAGTGCACCCGAACAACTTCAATCCAATTATTCGATTTCAAGTTTTTCATGATTCGTTTACGAATCATTAACACTAACAAAGTATTTTAATGTTTATTTTTAACAGCAGTTAAACGTTAAATTGTATATCAACACAAAATATGAGTTACATGCTCAACGTTTCGTACTCTTCATGTGCTGTATTACAACTGTAAAGATGGCATTCTTTTGATTCTAAGTTGTGAGCTATGTCTTGTGACATTTTTCGTCTACATCCTGATATTCCGGAATTGAGTCCTTCAACACTGCTATTAATTTAAATCATATTTATGTCTAATTACGAACTTTACTTTAATTTATGTTATTTTACATAATATTAAGTGTAACATTTTTTTTTTTTGCCATTTCCTTCGCCATCTAGAGTATTTGGAACTCGAATTTTTGTTTTGAATACAAGTATTAGGGTAAACTATTTTTTTTTCTACCTTCTTAGATTTTTTACAACGGTCTTTTTTACAAGGACCTATTATTAATTTCAATCCACCACAATTAATTAATGCAATTTATGTCCTTCTATTTGTAGTAGTATGTGGTTTAAAATGGTCTGAAATTGTGGCGAAGGGAAATATCGGTGGTCGCGATTATCACGACACCTCTTGTGTAGGTCACGTCCAAAATTCACACGGTTTTTGTCCGCAACTAGGAAACACAGCATAAATTTATTGCATAAATCAATTTTTACCTCTATCATGTTTATTTATATCGACGTACACCTAATAACCATGAGGTTTAATAACAGTGTAATAATTTTATTGTATCTACATGGATTATTTTATTTAAACCGTCCTTCGGAAAATAATGGATGAACAATGCGATTTTTAACTTGTTAACATTAATAAAACAATGCTTTGCTTCCTGAACTCGCATTATAATAAAATAATAATAATATAAACCAATTTCTCATAGTTAGCGCATTTAAAACAATCGATTATACTCGGTTTGTTCTCGCAGGCCGTTGAACTACGTCATGTTTAACCGGCATTCAAATCCAATAAAAAATTATTTGTTTTTGCAAAATTTGTGTATGGTTAAAAACTGACTTAACTGTTTTTCTTTTTTTTTTTTTAACAACTGCCTTAAATTTAAACGTTATATTGATAGAGTTTATTAATTATAGATGATATATAATTTAGTTAAATTGTTTGTAAAGATTTGTTTTTCTCTTTTCTCTTCTTTGTTTTTGTTGTTTTTCTTATAATTAGATAATGTTTAGTTGTTATTTTAATATATTTGAACCCTACTCATAACACAGCCTTTGGCTTTACTCAGTATACCAATCTTGTAAATTGCATGTAGTCTTGTATAAACTCTGTTGGTAAATAAACGATTATTATTATTATTATTATGTTATATTGTTTAACTCGATGATAGCACTGAAATGCATTCAAATAATATTGTTCATCAATCGACACGAAGGCATCAAAGAAGTTTCTGTTCTAGCCGTTTAAAAACGTCTAAGCGAATAATGTTTTTGATATCTAAAAGAAACTTATTTGAAAATAAAAATTTAATTTTGTTTTTTTAAATGCCACATTGTGTCTGTGCATATATTTATTTGATTTGAGTGAATTTCAAAGAAATTATAGATATTATTCGAATGAACAACATTATTAAGACATGATTAATATAATAATATCATAGGTACACTTGAAAATGATGTTGTGCCAGTGCACTTTGTTGAATTGAAAATATGATTTTAAAATATTTATTTTATTGATCATCATTTTTTATTCCGTCCCCAGTCTATTGGGGACGGAATAAAAATAGATTAATGTAGTTAATATCTGAAAAATCAATTCTTTTTTTTTATAACAGTTATAAAGTTCTAAAAATCATGATCATGTAACAAATGAAATTATTAATCATGCATTCATGTGAGTGCTAATTGCATTGATTGGGATAGTTTTGGAATTTTCTTGTCAATATTTATTTTTCATAAGCTATTGTTTTTATAATCACGTATTAAAAAAAAAAAAAATTGTATTGTATTTTATTTTTTTTGTTTTAATAAACTGGATATTTTTTCACGAATTCATTTTTTGTAAAAGAAATCTTTTTTGTTTAAAAAAAAAAACACAAAATCCTAAGATAAATAATTACTATTGATACTTTAGAGTTTTTAGAAATATTAATTGAGTAATGATATAATTAATTACAGTAATATCCATGTTGAATAAATTATTCCTGAAAATAACCGATTTTGCCGCATTTTTACATTTTTACATTTTTTTAAATATTTTATAATTATAAAATGACTCAACGGATTTTAACAAAAATTTATAAAATTATAAACAAATAATCTTTTATAAAATTTTCGACTCATAAAATAAAAAATTTCATGTGTTATGAAATGATAACCATATAAATTTTCCATTTTTCGTAATTATAACAGTGTAATTTGAGTCTTAATTTCAATTTTAAATACGTATTCACTAAATTGATCAATGTGAGACTTTTGATATAATACTGCAAAATATAATATAGTTGGTTTTTCTAAGAAAAAAAAAAAAAGGTATTAAAGTTCTATTTTCGAAACACTAACTTTTAATGCTTAAAAAAATGTTTACTTGCGATTTTCCAAATTTTTCAGTTCCATTAAAAACACATGTTTTATTTAACGAGAAAAAAATATTCAAAAATCTTGACATTTCCAAAGTCCTATATTTAGCACGAAAGTTATCAAATTATTTTTTAATTTGTTTTCGAGTCTGCATTATATTTTTGTCGATAAGTACTTAGATAAAATTTCTATAAGCTGTTATTTTCGGAGTCACGACTAATAATTACTAAAAGCGTCGTTATTGTAATAATGACTTGCGTATTGTAAATTTCTAATCGTTTCGAAAACCAATGAGGAAAAATCATGAAATTGTAATAAAACAAACGAAAAAAAAATGCCATAGCCCAAAGCCCAAAAGTGCGATTTTACTGAATAATAAATATTGGGTTTTGAATTTGAAGCAATGTAAAACCTTTAAACAAAGCATTTAAAGAACCAAAGAAAAAAAAAAAATGTCTACAAAAAGATATTTATAAAATTCATTTTGAATCACACGTGCCAACGAAGAGTGTATTTTATTTTTATATTAAGTTCATCCAAGAGTAAGTTTACCCACGTGTTGAATATGGATGAGCTGATATATAATCTAATATTAATGTCGACCAGTAAAGGCAGGGCCGGATTTACTTAAAAGATGCCCCTAGGCTAATAAAAAACCAACTCCCCTACTTCATAGAAAATCATTTATTCAATAATAGCTGAGAGCCCCTATTTTGATATTCCTTATTGATTTACCAATTTTATGACTATAAAAAAATGTATAATGGATTAATTGAAAATTATTTTTAAGTCAACCTAAAAAATTAAGCCTTAAATTTTTGTTGAGTAAGATTAGTATTCTAGTAGATGGTAAATTAAATTTGCAGATAGGAATTATATCTAGTATCTACAAAAAAAAAGAAGAAATCACCGCCCACCTAAGACGTGGCGCCCCTAGGCTATAGCCTAGGTAGTCTAGTCCTAAATCTGGCCCTGAGTAAAGGCACTATCGAAATATCGAGTTTAGGTTTTTTTTTTTTTGGAATCGATAGTGAAGCCGATGTAATGCGCGATACATATCAAATTCAACGAAACACTGTAACTTTTATGGCATTTTTGGTTTTATTAAAAGTCAGTTGGTAAACACGGCGGCGCATTATATAAGTATATAACTGAACATCGAACAGCGCTGTTAGTGTTCGCCATTGTTATGATTATTGTCGATAATTCATAAAGTAATTTCACAGCAGTTAAATTAAATATATTGAAAATTCCGAGTTGTTAATGCAATGACAATTTTTTATTTTTTTTTCTGGAAACACTTTTTCATGTAGCTGAACATGTTGAAGAAACTTCAATATGTCCATTTACATCATAGATCTGAAAATGGCTCTAGATGATAAATTAAAAAGGAATTTTTTTTAATTCTCAATAGTTCTTCTAAAATTTAATTCAAAATTGAGTTAAAACTGCAAAAATATCTCAAATATAATATGAATTATTCTGTTATCAAATTTTAAAATATACTTAATATAGAATCAACAATCATTGTTCTACTAGAGTTCTGCACTAGAGTTCTGCTCAGAATTGCCATTTATCAAAAACCATTTATAGTTTCTTTAAAATTTAACACAACCACAAAGAGTATGTCACTCGAAGAGCAAAGAATATCCATGATGTCAAGTTTATCGGGTTTTTTTAATGTTAATTCTTAACAAAAATTGTAAATCAAGAAGCAATGACGTTGTGAATTATCGTGCAAATAAATTAAAAACCAAACTTGAGCAGGTACTCATGTCGTTTTGCCATTTTATAATGCTTCATTGCATTATAAATAATGATTTTACAATATAAATATGTACCCGGGTAAGAAGAATTACTTTTTTTTTAAATACAAATAATAAATTTAATAATATAAATTATTTAGTAATTATTATTTGTGATGAAAAGTGCCCTGTTTCAATTCAAAGTGCATTTTATTTTGGTTGTTTTTGAATAATGTTTTTGATAATTTTTTGTTATTTTTACTCAATAATTATTAAATAAAGACAAAATAAATTACTTAAAATTGAATTTATTTATTTGATATATAAACAGCAAACATCTTATATTTGTATAATCTATAGGTAAGTTTTTAATTATTTCTCCAATTAGATAAGGTTCAAATTTTGAAAAATTTGGGCATCGTAAGTTGCAATGAAATTTTGTTTTAGGATTCTTAAGTTGTAATAATATTTTTGCCTGGGCCTCGCTAAACTTGACGCCGTCCTTGTTAATGATTCTCTATCCGGTATCAGTAAATGCTTGTTTTCGTCGTTCTACAACACTTGACAGTCTATATACTCACTACTCCAGTCTAGTTGGTTTTTAATTCTTTGTTATTTTTATTATTATCGATAAATACTAAAAAAATATATGACAATATGCGGCTGATTGGACAACATTTTAATTTTATTATTCCGCAGCAAGACCGTAGCCAGGGGAGGGGTTTCAGGGTTCAAACCCCCCCCCCCGAAATTTATTTTCAAATCAAAATAAATACAATTATATAACAATTATAATAACTAATAATATTATTTTATGTAAAATTGCATAAACTTCATGATACGTAATACAATTATTATTATGACAAACAGATTTTGTTGAGTTTTTTTTTTTTTGTCTTAATTTATTTAGTCAGAATACGTCTTTATAATCTGAACCCCCCCCCCAAAAAAAAAAAAAAAATGGCATTATTAAAATGCCTAATGACCTTGTACGATTGAATAAAAAATATTCACCGATCACATTAATTATTTATTTATTTTTTTGAAGTATATACTTATTTTATTCTTATCATTTTTTAGTATTTTTTTTTTGTTCAATAAATAGAGTTTTAAATAAAAAAGTTCCAATTTGTAAACCAGCATTTTATTATTTTTGAGCTACGCGACCCGACGAGGGTTGAGAAACACTGATTTAAGTACGTCATATTAAAGCGGTAAAAGTACCATTTTTTCAATACTTCCGAGCCCTTATCATGATAACGTATAATCCACACTACTATTATATTGTATTTTCTTTGAGCTCGTTGGACCCATGGTCACCGGACCGTAGACTGGCTTTACACACAAACGCCATCGGAAAATAATACGTATTAAAAAATACGTCAACCCGGAACACACTACTACGTCACATGACGGACCGGTCGATCGGGTATAATGTAAGCACGGCTTTTCGTACAATAACATTATTATTATTATTATTATTATTATGATAATAATTAAGATCCGGATTATTAGGTTTTCGTATTTATCATTATCCAGCACATTAATGCAGTTTTATTCGACGGAAAAACACGGTACGTTCAGTCCTTTTTGTATATTCGAGAAGAATATTTCAAAAAATATGAAACATTAATATTATTATAATATGACATTTCTAAAAAAAATATGTAAATTATTAAAAAATAAAAATAAATGTGTGAATATTATTCACTGAGTAGAAAATCTTTTGGTGAAAACAAGTATTTTATGTGTGTTTAAAATTCAAAATTTTGTAAGGATTTTCACTAACAAAAAATTATAATTTTATATGAAAAAACAATCGGTTTTGTCGAAATAAAACTTTATACGTTTATGCAAAAAAAAAAATCCGGGATATATTATATACTCAACTGAACTAATTGACTAATATTAGGACTATTTCCCTGTAAAAATGTTTTATTAGATACCTACTAAAGTTTATAATTAATTTAATATTGTAATTATTTGATAATAATTTAGCTATAATGTATTTTATATTCTAAGTAGAGCGAAGAAGCAAGTATTTTTACAGTGATTATTTTTTTTCAAACACTTTTTCGTATAGAAATATTTGTTCAAAAGTGTCGACTAGCAAATGATTGAATCAGAATTTATCTATTCATGGTACATCTAAGCTCTAAGAGGTAATTTTTCAAAATTTTCAATAGGTTTCTCAGAATTTTGGTAAAACTACCCAAAATATGTCAAAAAACGTGTTTAGAACTATTTTTTTGAATCCAAACTTTATGAAAATTTATTAAACATAGAAAAATTATAATATAAAAAATTATTTGGCGAAAGAAAATTGTTAATATCAACCTATAATATAGATTTATTTATATATTATTTTCTTAAACTTTTTTCTCTCAATTATTTTTTCCTTTTCTCAGTTAATTTAGATAAATATAAAACTGGCAGAGTAAAAAATTCATTTTTTTCATAGTAATAATACTTAAACTAAAATCAATTATATTTAATAATTGATTTTATAAAAACACATGATAATATAAAGACATTGGAACCGAATTTCTTGGTATTTCAAGAACCGAAATTATTATTAATTATTTAAGAACCGAAACTGCAAATTTTTTTTTTTTTTTAAACCAGAGTCTACAAAATCACTAAGGTTCACTAGATTTTTTTCAAGACGTCTATATACTCTAACTCCATTAGCCTAAAACCACATGCCTAATCCTGCAGAAATATTTCGTGTTATTTTCAAAAGCAAACGCACCGTATGTTTGTTCGGAAAAACTATTAGGATGCACGAGATTACTTTGACCTTTTTTGCTACTAGCCGTTATTTTCCGGCCGAGTTTACCGTTGAAAATGTAATAAAAAAAAAAAAAAAAAAATGCTATAATAAGGTAAATACGGGTCGAGTTTACATTTGCCCGCCCCTCTACGTGTCTGTGATGATGGTAGCACGCTGAGACGTGGCAGTGGTAGTTTTCGTCCCTGCCCCTCCCTCGCTCGATTCCCCTACACGTACACATATACATACACTTTATCACTACCTGTGTGTCCGTCCGGTCGGGTACACCCCCCCCTGAACGGTGTAATAACGTGCGCGCGACATGTACGCATTAAAATCGACGATAATGTCGCTCTAATTGAAAATTGATCCACATTATAGAGCGAGCGGGGGGAGGGGGGGCAACACTGATAAATGATAATGAACGAAATCCGTCAACGCCGCGCACATAATCCGTAGATTTTCTATTGCACGCACTCGAGTTGGCGATGCATTTTAGCGTGTTCGCTGTTTTTTTCATTTTTTTTGTATCAATAATAAAACAAAATAAAAATGATTAGTGCTCAATAATTTTTGTATCGATTTTAGATCTAACGAAGTTGTCTCGGATTACATCAGAATGCAAAATCATTTAAAGAGACTCGAGATTGAAATTATACGGCACAATGAAGAAAAAAACGCAATGAAGCTAAGCCAAAATATCCAAGTGGGCGCGATTAATTTATAAACGTCTCTTTTCAAGATGATTTTTCAGCCATTTATTGGCTAGACAGTCAAACCATTGAATACGAATGATCCTAACACTAAGTTATTTTAAAAAAATCGGTGTCATTAATCCGTTTTAATTTTCACGCAAAATGTTAAAATGTTGAAGTTATTTTTACTAATAGTTACCTATATAACATAGATTTATGTACTTAAAAATTACACGTTAATTATTAAATTATTAAAAGTATAGCGATACTAGTAACAGGCCCTTTTTCTTAACAGTAAACGGACTTTCCTGCTTAATGTTTTGTTTAAAATTTTTATTCAACGTGCGTTTTCCAATTGTAATAATTTATCATAGAATTCAAATTTAAAATTTCACACAACTATATACACTAACTCGAGCCTATTAAGCCGATCATAGATGCGGTGTACCCAGAATGCTGTAAACCCCTTCCTCCAACCCACAGTTTCTTACCTGAGAAGCGAAAAATACCCATGGTACAAAATATTTCCGGTTATTTAATTTTTAAATCGAGTGCATATAATATTGTAGTTTTATTTCCACCCATCCACCGCTTATTGTTATATATCTGTATTTTGTTCCTAAACACATTTTATAGTTTTACCACATAACTCTTCAATAATTATGAGTATTTACGAGTTGTTTTGGTGTTTATATAAAATCATTTAAACAATGGCTAAGACTTATCGCGCTTAATTATTTTTTATTACACTATAATATACGGTACAATGTTTCAGCTTGCATTTTGTATTTATCTTTGAAAACTTAATTGAAACGATGCAGTGTATGCAATTTAAATAATTAGTATAGATAAAATTCACATATTATTTACACAACTCTTCCGTCACAATCAACAATGATAAATATAAATTATGCATAAATTACGCGCGTTCATCCCAGATCCTCGTTGGATTAAAAGAACAATTTATATATTACAGTTCATTTTTAGGGTAACGCGCGATACGCCGGACGATGCCAGAGTGAAATGATAGTTGCAAAAGAAATTAAATGCACATTTTTGGGTTATTCAAAAATGTTTGTAATAATTTCAATTTGAGCGTGCCAAATGGAATTTACGGTTTTCATTTCAAACGGTAACTCATGTCAGGATACGAGTAGACTATATTTTGGACAGTATCTTATAAACCATTAATGATTTTATGGTCTTAAATTTATTTGCACAAAGTTTCAAGTACGATAAATTAAATGAAAAGTACTTTAAGATCGAGTTTATCATCGAGTACAGGCTTATAATTCGTTTGTGCACAAAAAGCAGAATAGACCAACGCTGTATGTTAACAAATGCATTTTGGTATAGATGATTTTTGTGGAGTCTAAGTGCAGAATCATTCGTCAAAAATGTAAAAACAATAATATAGAGTGGAATTACTTGTTGGAATCAAAACACCTAAACTCGTATTATAATATGCGTATTAAAAAAATCTTATAGTCACATACACACACAAAGTAATTATTATTTTGCATAAAGTAATTTCTTTTCTTTAATTCTAATTAAAGAATTTTTAAAAAGAAAAATTGGTTATTCTGGTCGAATTTCGAACACTTGGTGATACTAGTACTTTTTATTGATTAAGTTATTACACAAATTTGATCGTTTACACGAATAACGAATTATACATGGTTTATTTTGTTATTAAATAACAATTATTATTAAATATTGAAAATTATTATTATTGTACATTAAATGAAGCTCCGCTCAGAATCGTTTTACTGAAGAATTGATTTATCGTTTCTTTGAAATTTAACTCATTCGTCAAGAATATCCCACACGAGGTGCGAAGAACACCCCAAGGTTCGAAGTACACACTTTTTTTAAACGTAATTAGCCAAATCGATTTTCAGTCATTAACCATCACGTAATTTAAATAAAATTATAATTGCTTACGTTTGTATCAGTGGTATAAAATGTTGTTTTAATCGAGTGTCAATTTTATTTTAATCGGATACTGAATTTTTATTTGATTTTTGAATTTGCCGTAAATGAGCACCATATAAATATTACCTACGTGTATTTCGTAAAAAATTATTTTTGAAAATATATGAACACAAACTAATTAATAATATGCAATTTCTCTCATATGAGCTGTACGACGACAATAACATTAATAACAAATAACAAATATTATTTTTCCGACTATTAAAATATCTTATATGCATAATTATTACAACATATTCAGAAGTGTAATTAAAACATTACAATATTAAATACATTAAAAATGTTGAAATGTTAATAATATTGTTTAAGAAAATGTCTTATGTAAGTGTTTACTTGTAAGTTATAACTTACAAGTATAATTCAGTTAAAATCATTTTCAAGAAATAAATACAGGTTTATATATTTTTTTCAAATTGACGTTATACCGGTATTATGACATTGTGTTTAAACAACAGTAAATATGTAATTAAATGTGTGTTATATTAAAATAATTGGTCATCATGAGATGATAATAAAATGTTATGATATGAATTTCATGACTTTCTGCTCACTTTCTGGTCTAGAAAATTTTTGATGCCGTCAATAACACTGAACCGTTCTTAAAAATTAAACGTTTTAGTAAATTTACTAAGCCAATTTAGATCATGTATTAATCGATAAATTATTGTTGATTGGCTAGCTAAAACGGATTTTATGAAATCAAAAAATTAAGTAAAATATACAATGTTTTAGATTCTGAATGAAGTGAAGAAGCTAGTGTTTTTACAATGATGTTTATTTATTTTTATTTTTTCTGTGTACAACTTTTAGTATAGAAATACTTGTCCAAAAGTTTCGATCAATAACTTTTTGAAACCCGATTCGCCTCTAGATTGTACTTTAAAGAGGTCATTTTTTGAATTTTTCAATTCTTCAATTTTTTTTTTTTGGAAAAAACTACCCAAAATTTGACAAAAACGACTCGGAAAAACCATCAATTTTTGATCCGAATTT
>JAIPRM010013522.1:0-11374 GCA_025469315.1 Stegophylla sp. TES_Ste_2020
CGCGAATCGCCTTAATAATACTTAGATATAGGCGCGAATCGCCGTTACATAATTTTGCTTGTGCGCTAATCGCCACTATATTATATATTTTTTCTATTGTTTATTTTTTACACTTTTAAATGAGCGCGAATCGCCACTCTTATTATTATACACATACTATTACATTTTACATATTTTAAAGCATGCGCGAATCGCCGTAAATAATTGTGAATTTTAATAATTGTTTTAATATTGTTTGTGTGTGTGAAATTATTAATTAGATTTAGGTACAGGTTCACACCAACGAAAATTGTGTTTTATTTAATTTAATTTATATTTATACATTTTTGTGGCAGAAAGAAAATATTTATTTTATTATTACATTTATTACATATTATTTATAGCTTTTAAGTGTTGCTGTGAATTTTACATTATTGTTATTTTATTATTATTGAATATTATTGGTTAATATAGCAACACTAGTTACCATATTTTTGTTTACCATTTTTACATAATTTTAAGTACCTTTTCCGTAGTTTTAAGCACACACAAACTGACAAACATATATACACAATCTACACACTCCATCACACCACATAGTCGAACAGTATTTGTGCGGCGAACCCAACCACTGCTGTCCGATCTATTTCCATATATACTCACATACACACAGTGTGGCGCATTTCCGTATACTAACTGAGCTGGGGCACTAGTGCCCTATCCGGTTACGATACGGATTGCTCGTAATCAGCTCCGTTCCCTAACAGGGCTGGGGCCTTTTTATAATATTGCTATGAATAAATATATACTAAATTAAATACATGCATGCAGATTATGATATTAAAATGGTTAAGGTAACTAAAAGTAAGGTAACATATTTAAGGTAACTAAAAAGCAATTTTATTAGCCATGCCAATATTATAACAGTAAAAATGACAGTCTAAAAAAATATCAAGGAAAAGAAAATATATGTTTTATACATTTTTTAGAATCTAAAGTTTTAATATTAATATTACTATTTTTGTAATTACTATAATCAATAATAAATAGTATTCAATGCATGTATTTAATTTAATTCATAATAATAGTATACCTTCATTATTATATTATTAATTAGACATTCTAATATCTAACTGACAGTATTGAAAATAACATGCCAAATGCAAGGTAATCTAAATGTTTTTTAATTTTGTTTGAAATTTATTGATTTGATAATTATTTTACTTTTTTGAGTGCATTATTTGAAAGTGTTTATTATAAGTTACTATTTTTTTTTTATAATTATTCATAATGACAAAGAATTTAACTATGTATTATTTTTATTTTATTAACGTAAATCGTAATTATCAATAATAATTGCAATTTTATTAACCATTCCAATATTATAATAGTAAAAACGACAGTCTAAAATATGATATCAAGGGAAAGAAAATATAGGTTTTAACTAATACATTTGTTAGTATCTAATGTTATAATATTAATATTATTATTTTTGTAACCGCAATAATCAACAATTATTGTATTCAATAACCGTTAGTTAAACAATATTGACTTTTGTACTAATTAATTAACCATGTTTATATCATAATCTGCATACATGTATTTAATTTAGTATACATTTATTCATAGTAATGTATAAAACGGCCCCAGCCTGGTTAGGGAACGGAGTTGACTACAGGCACTCCGTATCCTAACCGGATATGGGCACTTGTGCCCCAGCTCAGTTAAGATACGGAAATACGCCACAATATGGCCGACTAATTCGGTAAAGTGTAAGTATTTTGTAGGTATTGTGCACGGAGTAAGTGGTGTCCGGTGCGCGCGTATTATTATTATACGCCGCCGGCCCGAACACTGTACTTAACTTATAATTGATGAAATCTTTTAGAAATTTTTATGACATATTCTCGTAGCTATTTTTAGTGGTTGGTGAAAATTTCAAGTCCCTAGCGGCATTATTTTAGAAGTTATGTCAAAAAGTAATTTTTAATTTTACGGAAATTTCGGCAATTGCGTTTTTTGTCAATATTTTGACAGTTTTTCCCCGTTTTTGAAAAAAATATTAAGAAATTGGAAAAACGACCTCTTCAAGATACTATCTGGGTGTGATTCCGGTTCTATAGAGATACTGATCGAAACTTTCGGACAAGTATTTCTATACGAAAAAGTGTTCACAGAGAGAGAAAAAAAAACAATAAACATCATTATAAAATCATAAGCTTCTTCACTCTGTTCAGAATCTAAAAAAAATGTCATCTTTTAGATTGATTAACCAATATAAATATAAGATTGGATAAAATTGATATTTATTTAAGATAAGATTAAAGATAATAAATTATTTATCTAGAGAATGCTCTACATTGTTGCGTATTTATATGTATTTAAAAGCCGAAAACATGTGTTTCTGTTTACCATAATATTTTATCATATTAATCAGAATTTATGACGTGCCAAAATTTATTTACGATTGTAAATTTTTTTTTTTTATTCCGAAGTGCAAACTTATTATCGAGAATAAAAATAAATCCATATTAGACCCTCATTTGAAAATTACTCATATATAAAAAATAATATGCCACCCCTATTTGTCGTCTTTTCAGTGGCGGATTTAAAGGGGGGGAAATTGGACAATTGCCGTCTGGGCTCCCATCCAAAAAGGCCTCTCAGGACCAAACTGCACATGTTTTTTCATCATAATAAATAATGATTAGAACAAAAATTGTTGAGTATTATTTATTTATTATTGGCAAATATATTAATTTCTAAGTACCTTTCTCTTAAAATAAAATAAATGTTGAATAATACCGAGAATAATATTATGTAGTAAATTGACTAATGTCTGTCTCAATTATTAATAACGTTTCATGAAAGCTGCCAGAATATTGTCAATTTTATACGCCTGCATCGGCATCATTTATATTTTAATCTCTTTCTTTTTTATTCTGTGTACTTTGGAGTTAATTTCTTGTGAAAATTTTGAAAAAAAATTCGACACTAACAGTTGTAGTGACATCAACATAATGTAAGAATTAATTGATTAAAAAATGTACATGTCTCTCATTTGAAAAAAAATTTCGCAATTAGACAGCTTAATATTTTAATAGAAATTGGAAAAAATTACTTTTAGATGGTTACATATGTGTCAAAATAGGTAGAAAATATATAACGTTCCTACGCCTACCCAATGTTAGTATTATTTTGTAAAATTACTGTGCAAATCATAAAATGTAAAAATTTTAAAAAATTTCAAAACATAATAAATAATTTAATTTAAAATTATGTGTTAGGTTTAAAATTATAAAAAACCGGACATAATGGATGTGTTGAATTTTAAAGAAATGATAAATAATTTTTTCAAAACTATGATTTTGAGCGTAGTATGTTTATGATGTAAAGAACAATAATAGCCGTCATTTTCAACACACACACCAATGGATCTGACCCGAGAAGCGAATAATGGAGCGAAGTATTTACGACTTTCTTATTTATAATTTACTTATCTTTGTTCTACTTTTTTTTACCGAAAAAAAAGATAATAATTTTACTAAAACTGTTGAAGAGAAAAAAGTTACAAAGAAATTTTCAAAATCTTTTTTACATTTTCTAAATTTTTTTGCGCCAAAATATTTGTCATGTTATTGTCTTATCTTTTTTTAAATATTCATATAGTTTGGATTGAAAAAAGATAGTTTCTGAGTCTTTTAAGTCAAATTTTTGGTAGTTTTCCCCAAATTTTGAGAAAACAATTGAGAAATTCAAAAAATGATTTCTTCAAAGTACAATCTAACTTCTTAAGGCAAGTCTGGTTTCAAAATGTTGCTAGTCGAAACTTTTGTGCGAGTATTTCTATATGAAAACGTGTACACATAAAAAATAAATAAAATTAAAAAATTAACATCATGTGTTAAATAACAACGTGTTTAATAACAACGCTTTAATGCGGGCTGCACCCTAAGTGCAAATATGTAAATTATATTATTATTTTCATAAAAAAAGTGACGTAAAGATTGTGCACAAGCGTGCTTCCAGATTTTTGTACATGTTTAAAAATAAATACTATAATTGTTAATAGATAATTTTATTTAGCCCTCCCCCCCCTAAAAAAAAAATCCTGGGTGCGCCTCTGGCTCAGAATATAAAATATAAGCGTGCCGGTACTAGATATTTTGCCGTCCTGTGCCAATTACAAATATGCCGCCCTTACTAAACTGATTTTTCCTTCATGTGAAAAAAAATGAAATTAAAGTAAAATATAGACAAAAAAGTCGGACATTCTTCGCACCACGGATATTCTTCGGTCCTTGGCTCAAATACTTTTGGTAGATATGTTGAATTTTAAAGAAGTGATAAATAATTTCTTTAATAAAACGATTTTGAGCGTAGGAAATAAATAAAAAAACAATAATAGTTATCATTTTCAAAACACACACCAAGAGTATCTGAGCCGAGAAACGAAAGATACCCGTAATGCGAAGTATATCCGGCTCTCATGTATATACTTTAGTTTACTTATCTTTGCTTTACTTTACTATACTTTTTTTCATTCAATAAATAAAGGGAAAAAAAAATTGATAAAGAAAAAAAGTATTAGAAAAAATTTCCAAATTTTTTTTTGTTTTCAAAATTTTCTTGTGTTAACATATTTCTCACATTATTTTTTATCTAAGTTTCAATTTCTTTTGCACATCCACACTAGAAAAAATTTACGTTGTGCATCAAATATAGAATTCGGCGCAAATATAAAATACACAAATTTATGACGCGGTGCAAAAAACCATCGTCCACGGATCGAGTGTGTGGAATGCGCCGAAAAAATTTGTGTGCGCTCTTATGCGGCGAACACGTCAAAATATGCATATATTTAGTACCGCACAATCAAATTTGCGCCGAATACGACGCACAGCGTAAATTCGTACTAATGTGGATGCAGCTTAAAGTTTGGATTAAAGATAAAATAGTTTCCGAGATTCTATTTTCAAATTTTGGGTACTTTTTCCAAAAAAAAATTGAGAAATTTGAAAAATGACCTCTCTAAAGTACAATCTAGAGAAAAATCTTGTTTCAAAAAAATGCATGTCGAAACTTTCGGACAAGTATTAATTTACGAAGAAGTTTTTACACAGAAAAAAATAAACGTCACTGTAGAAAAAAAAAAAGAAAACAAAAGTTATAAACACAAAAACATTTTTTTCCTTCTCTAAATTTATTACATAAAAAAAAATAAAGTTAAGTATTTACAAGAAAGCCGGACAAACTTGTCTCTTCGGGTTATATACTCTAGGTAGGTGTGTAGAATTAAAAAAATTTTAAAATAAAAATGTCTTCAATATGATGATTCTTAACGATGGAAGTTAATAATATAAAGAACAATAATAGTCGTAATTTTCAGTACTCATAATAAGAGTATCTGACCCGAAGAATGAAGAATATCCGTAGTGCGAAGTATGTCCAGCTTTTTTATCTATACTTTATTTTATTTTTTATTTATCTAATAAATAAAGAAAAGAAAAAAGATTTAACTAGAAAAAAATGTGTTAAAAAAATGTCCAAAATTATTTTTCATATTTTCAAAATTCACATAGTTTCATAGTTTGCAAAATTTTTTTACAATTTTAGGAACTTAAATATAAACATAATTTTCATTTTTTATAGATATTGTGTATGAATATAAAGGTAACAGTATTTTATATGAATAGGCGTACTTGGACTGTTTTCACGTGGGGGCAAAATCATTTTTTTTTTTTTTTTAAATCTCTGCAAATACATATTCATTACCTTATTTAAATTTACATTTTCCATGTTTTGATAAAATTTTCACTTTTCTATGAAATTATTTTATCACATTTACTACCTTTTTCGTTAGACTCATTTTGAACAGACATTTTCTGACATGTGTAAACTGTAAGCTTTATACCTAACAATTTTGATTAAATAATAATAATAATTATTATTATTTTTTAACCATAATAAATATTTATACTTAAAAAATGAAAAATAAATTTTATAGTTAACGACTTTTATCAAACAAAAAACCATTGCATCTAATTTTCTTATAAGACAAGGCCGAATTACTAACGCGTTAACTGTTATTTAAAACACTCGAATTTTTTCAACAATTTCTTTTTTTTATTTTTAGCGAAAGCTCATTAGCATTTACATCGGGAAAATTCAAATAAAGTAAATATTTGACTATATTTCACTCTCCAAGAACGAATGAATAAATCGGGGTGTTTTAACGTTTTTGTTGACAAATTTTGGTTTTATGAACTCAAATTTACACCAAACATATACAGTTGTGGTCACCTCGAAAAATGAAATAAATTCTTGTATTTTTACATTCAAGGACTATTCGTCCGTAATCGAAACACGCCCAAAAGCGAGACGCACCCATAGGAATTCCAAAGTCTAGACCCATCTAGGCATATATTATTTCATTATTATTTTATAAGAATAACATTGTTAATTAGTAATGTTTATAACAATTAAGTAATAGTTTTTTATATTTTTTTAATATTAGTTTCAGTTCCATTGAATATTTTAATGCTTATGTAAAGAAATATTTTATTTGAATTATTTTTGTGATTTATATTTGTATTTATTATTGTTCGTTGTTAAGTTTTACCAAATATTAAATAATATTCTTTATTAATATTTTATGAACTCTATCAATATATTCATGTAATCGAGTTATTTTAACCGTAAATAAAATATAATAATAATATAAATCAGTAGAGGGGCAATGCCCCCACCAATTGTTTACCATGGGGCAGTTGCCCCTTCTCACCACCACCAAGTTACGCCTATGTTTATATGTATACTTGTATGTAAAAATAAATCACGGACTAAGATATAATAATGGACATCCATCGAATAGACTATCAGTAAAGGAAATAATTGGTCGATAAAGTCCATGGCATAAAGTAGGTATTATAAATTATGACAGTGACTTAAAAAAATAAATCACGATTTCCCTTAAGCCAGAATGCCACCCCAACTATTTGGCCGCCCTGTGCAAAGGCACAGCTCGTATATGCCTTCCGCCGGCCCTGAATATAAGTATAAAATAGTTAACTTTTATTAATTTTCATTTTAGCACATTGTATACATTGGTAATTTCCAATATCAAATAATTAATTTAAACTCAAACATTTATTTAGATAAAAATAAATATTTAAATTAACTGTAACTTTTCTTGTAAACAATTTTTTTCTATTTTCTTCTTAGTTAAATGAGTAAGCTTCAAATAGTTGTTATTATTGTTATGACTATAAATTATACGTTAACTTATATTTAATAATAGTTATAGATTATATTACGTTGTGTATTAATTAGCTATTTGAAGGGGGGAGGGATGGTAAAGCTCCACCCAATCTGGCTCATATTTGTTTTCATAATTTTTAGATCCTTTGTAACGTTTGCCACCTGGGCCTTTTCCTTAAATCCGCCGCTGCGTCTTTTCAACACATTTTTCTTCCAGTTATTTTCCTTTTTCTACTTAATTTTTTTGAAAATTGTATAATATTTACCAATAATCTTTGACTTATCTAACTTAAACTATAAATACAAGTAAAATCGGTCAGATAATCCTGCAATATATTTCTATATGGTGTCATTATTCAATTATAATACAATGGATACATCCACCTATGACAATAATTATTATGCCAATACATACAAATTTGCATCCTAATAATTTTACATTATAAAATCATACAGTTTTAGCAAATCTATAATTATAACTAAATATTTCATGAAATTATAGGCAAAGCAATGATGAATAATTCATTTTACAAGAAATTGTTTCACTTTTTACCACTTTAAATTTAGTCGTATCAATAATTATTATTATCCGTTACGACTAGACCAACTTTAGAAACATTCTGAACTATTGCACAAAACATTTTTAATCCAAACAAATCGCATTTCTTTAAATTCCTTTGTATACAAAAGTACTGAAAAAAATAACTCCATCGACTGCTTAGTACCGCGACTAACAGTAATGTCATTTCTTTTTCAACCGGTATTTAATCTAAGTGGATAAGGTTTTTATTTCTGCATTCTGCGAATTGAAATTTAGCACATAATTTTTTAATTATTCTTTTATGCTATTCTCAAAAAAAAAAAAAACATGTTTAAAGTTTTTTATTTGAATTAATCAAGATTATACATGCCGTCTTTTAAATTATGTAAATTCTTTTTATATATACAACACGATACAATCGCGTTAAATTCTCCTTTTTAATTGGGTAATGGTCAAGTACAATTGTTTGTAATGGATAATTCGGTTAAAATCCATAACACATTGTCTAATATTATGCGGTTGTTATTGATTATGTAATAATATCTTTAGCGCATTGATAGATTTAATGGTAGTTAAGTGAAAAAGTAGTTTAGTAAAAAAAAACAGCTAACGCCCTTAATCCCTTCTCGTTTTGTCCTGGAATCCACCTAAATGGTTAAATTACAAAAATTGTAAATTCATTTTTCTATGTATATTGATTTTATGAAATTCACAAATAATTTGAAATTCAATATAGCTATAAAATTCACCATTAAAATCACATCCAAAATCATGTACCTACCTACCACATCATACTTAGAATTTTATTCATCCCTCCGTTCATCTTAATCTTTATAATGATGTTACATAGTATTTTAAGATATGATTTTGTTACGAATTGCTGATTTTCACTTTGTCAGTACAGGTTTAATATTTATCGAACAAATATTGAGTAAATCAAATCTGAAATTTTAGAAATGGAAAAACTGTGGGAGGGGATTAAGGTTGTAATTCTTTTTTACCTTGTCGAGTATTAACCACTGATTAATGCACCCTATAATTAAACCAAACCAGAACCAGTGCTTTAAATTCTGAAATGTATTTAATAAACGAAATTACAAGTCAATGAATATTATTATTGTAGATTATTGTTTTTTACCCTAATTGCAGAAATTTGAAAGAAGTTTTGTACAACAAAATTAGTCGTATAATTTTAACGAAATTTATCAATTTATAAATTCGGAGTGCCGGGCTGGAATCGAACCCCGGTATTGTCGCGTGATAGGCCGGTTCCGCCACGACTACGCCACGCAACCTTACTCGACTTTACAGGTGAAATAGTAGGTATTTAGTGTAATAACCGAAAATATTGAATTTTCATAATAGAATAAAATAGTCAGAAAACTATTGTTGCACGTGGATTTTAATCCACACCATCGTATTCAGCGTCGAAAAATACATAAGATGCATTAAAACATTACCTATCAACCTTTCAACCTTTCGTGTGTTAAGAAATATGTAATAAAATAGGTAATTTATCCGTACTTTCTCCGATTTTTTTTCAATTCAACCCTTGTAAAATGTTAAATTATTCGTCCGTAAGAAATTTTATTGCACCAAAATATTCGCAATAAAATTCTCTATTTAGGCACCAAATTTCAAAACAAACGTTCTGGCAAATTTTCTTTTTATGTACGTTAAAGTGCGTAATTTTAGGTAAAACTAACGAATTTCGTCGAAATTCTAACTTCAAACGGGTAAAAAAAAAGTTGACTAAAGATTTTCGAGATTTTTGCAGGTTAATTAGTCTTATATGCCTGTAAAATTTTATTAAATTTTCAAGTCTTAATATCAAAAATTAAAAATTGTATTACATAAAAACTAACAAAAATCAGAAATTTTCAAAATGTTGTACTTAACTTATCGAAATGGGACATTTTGGCGCGGCCGTTTTGGCGTGAGCCATTTTGGCGTATTGTAATTTTGGCGTAAACCCATTCTGGCGTAAATAAAATTAGTCCTTTATTATACTTTTAATACACTTTAGTACACTTTTAATGGTTACAATCATTTAGTTTTACAAAAATATACATGTTAATAAAATAATTAAAAATAAATAAATAAAAAATAGGTTTAAAATATTATATGAACATTATTATAATTTATATTAATTAATAATTTTATTGTATTTTCATTAATACAATTTAAATTATAATAAAATTATTGAAAACTTGGCATCGAATTCACAAGTACTATAGACTAAAACAACCTATAGATAAATGTAAAATTGTAAATTGTAATCTTCGTTATCGCACGGCTATAAATTCGATGTACATACGAGTTTATCGATGATAAAATATAAAGGTATCATTTAATTAACGTACCTATTGTGTCTTAAAATAATATTGTACAATATAACGATGTTAAAATATATTATCTCACAAATGTTTACGCCAAAATTTCTATTTTTTTTTTTTTTTTTATATAACCATTAAAAGTGTACCATTTCAAACTAATATGTAATAATAATAAAGGACAAATTTACGCCAAAATGGCTCACGCCAAAATTACAATACGCCAAAATGGCTCACGCCAAAACGGCCACGCCAAAACGGCCACGCCAAAATGTCCTAGATCCTTAACTTATAATTGATAGAATATTTTTGAAATTTTTATGACATGTTCTCGTAGCTAATTTTAGTGGTTGGTGAATGTTTTAAGTGCTTAGCTGCATTATTTTTGAAGTCATGTTAAAAAGCAAATTTCAATTTTATGGAAATTCCGGTAATTGCATATTTTGCCGATTTTTGTCAAAAAAATATTGAGAAATTTGAAAAATGATCTCTCTAAAGTACCACTTGGGTTCAATTTCGGATCTATAATGTTACTGATCGAAACTTTTGGACAAGTATTTTTATACGAAAAAGTGTTAACAGAGGAAGAAAATAAAATAATAAACTTCATTGTAAAAGCATAAGCATAAAATATAATAAGCATAAGCATAAATTGTACTTAAGAACATGAAGAAGAAATAAGTTATCAAAATTATGTTTTCAATATCTGACATGTTAGTTTGGATAGTTAAAATAATAAAAATGTTCTAAAGAGTTTGATATTTTTTATTGTTAAAATTAAGCCGATACCATACGTACAACCAAAGGAGGAGACCGAGACTCTTTCAGATAGTTAGCTCTCAGTTTTTATAAGTTTTGAAAAATAAATATTTAAAGAATTAAAATAATTTAATAATTTAAAGAAAACTTGATCTAAATAATCATCTAATTTGTTCGTAGAAAAATGCGTAATTAAATAAATATGTTAGGAATTAAAATAAAAAAAGCCGGACATACTTCGCACGACGGGTGGTATTCTCTTGACGGACGTATTAAATTTTAAAGAAACGATAAATCATTTCTTCAGTGAAACGATTCTGAACGAAGGAAGTTAATAATAAAAAAAAAAAATGTTCAAAAAATGTCCAAAATTTATTTTCACATTTTCAAAATTTTCTTGCGCCAAAATCTTTTTTATAGGATTTTCTATCTACGCTTAAATTTTCATAAAATTCGGATCAAAAAATGATGGTTTCCGAGTCGTTTTTGTCAAATTTTGGGT
>JAIPRM010013523.1:0-11373 GCA_025469315.1 Stegophylla sp. TES_Ste_2020
TTTTTCTCCGTTTTTTTTTTTTTTTTTTTTTTTGTTTTTTTTTTTTTTTTGCTTGTTTTTTATATACGTTTCTTTTTTTCGTTGTTTCTCAGTGCCTTCCGCGGCTCCAGAAGACGTACAGACTGGCATGATCAACGCCACTACCGCGTTCATACGCTGGTCGGCACCGCCACCGCAACACATCAATGGCGTGCTCCTCGGATATAAGGTAAGTCGTCTCGTTGTAGTCGCTCGGAATCGGTCCATATGACATAATATCGCTGTCAAATGTATCCCTATTTGAAAAATCACCCAAAACGTGATTGATAATAATCATAAAATATATTATGTTATCCGTTAAAAGTACGTGTATTTCAATTATGAGTATTTCATGATTATATTTTCCTGGCAAACTAAATAAATATAATACAATTTAAATTTTTTCAGATAAAAAAATGTCGTACTTTCATTATATTTTTCTTTGAACACCGTATAAATTATTTAAAATATCTATTGAAATTGAGAAACAGGGCATCTTTTTCGATTTTCAATAAGTCCAACAGCGTATTTTAACCGTCACGTTGCACAAAATAATTAATCATTTGACTATAATATTACGTCATACCATTTTATTTTTCTATCATATTTTTAACTTCAATAAAATTTAATTCTAATTTTGGCGGGATATTTTGCCTATGAGATATTTTATCTTTCATTTTTTTCTCGTTTTTTCCTCTCGCATACAGATACAAGTGAAAAACAGTAACGCCACGAAAGCCATGGTACAAGAATTACTGAACTCGTCGACCACCATGATCCTGCTCAACTTGACGGTGGGCGGCAGCTTCACTGCTCGGGTGCAGGCGTACACCAAAAACGGGTACGGACCCTACAGTGCCCCGGTGCCGATAGTCATGGACCCGGCGTACCCGGCGCGGGCGTACTCGTCAACGACCAACGGCGAGGCGTGGATCATCGTTCTGTTGGCCGCACTGGTCGTCATGTTGGCGTGCGTGATCGTTACCGTCGTGTACTTGAAGCGCAAACAGAACGCGGGCAAACAATTGGGCCATTTTAACGGTAAGCACAGCCGCGCGGGGACCATGAGTCACTATAGAGGATAAAAATCAGGAACGAGTCGTAAGGAGTACCGCAGACGCTTATTTGGATTGTCTATAATTGTGGTTCTTAACCTTTTTTATTTTATTCCCCCCCCCCCTTGTAATTTTCAAAAATCTTATCCCCCTCAAATTAAAGTTTTGACTTTTTTTTTGTTAGTCGCACAAATAAATTATACAATATAACAATTATAAGTACACGAATATTATACAATCATTATTTTTTAAATTGAATATATAAATCGACTTACTAATTCATAATATTAAATATAAGATAAAGTTATTGAATTTAAAAACAGAATAAAATAGTAATATTAATAAAATAATATAAGTAAATTTAAAATTTATTTTTTAAACAAAAGTAGCAAAAAAAAAAATCTTTTTATTTCACAGTCACTTAATTCCCCTTCCCCTAGTTAAGCACCGCTAGTCTATATAAGATATGAGAGAATTTACTAAGGTGATAAATTGATCGTATAATGAGAGGAGACGAATCGGAGGCTGTAAGACTAGGTTATGAAAATGAATGTTGAAGGAAAAATAGAAGGAAAACCGACAAGGAAACTGTTAGATGAAAAAAAATGGTGACTGCTGAAAAGAGACTAGAACAGAACATAAAAAATAACCGGTTTTGAACCTTTTTGTGGGTTTTTTTTTTTTTTATTAGGGAAAAAATACATTTTAAGAGAATGAATAATGATGATATTGGAGGTTTCATTAAAATACTTTCCGACCATAATTATATTTTATGCCTACGGATACGATCAATTAACTGATCAACTCGTAAACGTGCTTTTCTAAATTAATAAACTCTTAACTAATAATAGTGTCATCCGTTATAGTTCCAGTGGTCAGTGGCGACCTATCGCAGTTGAGCATGTTGAGCGCAGGTGGCAAGGAGGCGCTGTGGATCGATCGCGGATGGCGCAACGGAGAGAAGGATCCCGAGTCTAAACTGTTGAACGGCATCGGCAGAGAGACGACGTGCGCGGACTATGCCGAAGTCGACACCCGGAACCTGTCGACGTTCTACAACCCTCGCAAAGACATGATGTCCTGCAACCCCACGCCGTATGCCACCACAACGCTATTGAACAGAGACGAATGCAACGTAAGTAGTCCCAAAACAATCATTTTACCTGATCATTTCGTTTACTCTCCGTCAACTCAAATACTCGATTTTCTTCGAACTCTTGGGACATTTTGATGAATTTAAGTTATAAGCCAAGCCAGTAGTAGATTGTCTAGGATTTTTTCTAAAGGAGATGTGTTTCTTTATGAGAAAAAAATATGAGTTGGGTCATTCTAAGGTATCTATGGAATTTAAAAGATTTTTCAAATTGTCAACAGACAAGCAACCTTACGTTAATATTGACGGTTATTTTATGAATCAACAACTTTTTATTTAAAATTACCAAACCGTTAAAACGATTTATCCCCATCTTCGCTAAAATAAGCCGAATTCCGGTTGACTAGGCTTTAGAATTAAGGTCATCGGTGAGGGAGGCTAAACCTCTGTGGCCCTCCTTTAAGTTCACTTTATATATATATATATATATAATTATAACAACAAATTTTAAAATCTTTACCACACTTCAATATTCCAATAATTTATCAAAATGGGTTTTTATTTATTTATATGTCGAACATGCAGTGTTAAGTTTTCGTCTATAACTGTGTTTTTCGTTAGAAATTTGTAAATTATATATTATGATATGCATGACGTGTATTGCTTTCGCTGTAAAAATAATTGAAAACTCGGAACTTATTTTAACCTAAGTACGAAGTTCGCTAAAAAATAAATGCAACAATGTGACGATATGCTGTGTTCCGAAACAATTATATAACAATATGACATAACAAATTTACTACACCATTACATAAGAATGTAAAGCTCCCAGCTCGAATATAATATAAGAGGAGTCTCACATCACTTGAATTGAAATTAAATGACACACGATCCATTTGGACTGCAGTGTAGGTGTTACTAAATAACAATCATTAATTTTAGGTTAGTGATATTCGGAAGGGGTTTATCAGTGTTTTACACACCTATTCGAGGAAAACTGTATGCCATTTAGTAGTGGTTTAAAAAGTTTTATTTAAATTTATTTTAATTGTTATCAAATTTAAAATATTACAAAAATGTCGGGCTAGGTTCTTCATATCCACTAGATTAAAAAAATCTAAAATAATCGGATACCACATATCATATGATTCCGTGTACAATTTGTTATTAATCGATTGATTTGTTTTCGTTTTCCCGGTAAAACAGGAATCGACGCATTTGTTCGGAGCTGCTAGTAGTTCTTCCGAAACTAAAACACTGAGTTCTAACGGATCTTGCCACGAGAGGTGTCACGAACCAGTGGCCGCGTCCAACCACTACCTCGGTAAGTAGTCCCCCCCCCACTACACACGTCAAGCAACTAAAATATTGTAATATTATACACGACGTGTATTAATCGTGTTTTTTTAATTCTCCGCCGGGGTTGCAGATGAAAACGTAGACTTCAACAATCACAAACGGAAACCGCCAATTTACCCAATCAATCAAGCACCGCCCCCGAACTGGAATGAGTTCCTACCACCGCCACCGCAACACCCCCCGACCGACTCTATGCGGAAAACGTCACAGGTACACATAATTTGATATACGTATATATTATAATATATTATAATCTGGTCGATATACAAGAGCTCGGCGGATGTGCATAGCTGTATAAAATATGAATCTTAAATAAAAAAACACTAATAATTAATGTTTTAATAAACTTATTATAGAGTTTTATTAATCTCGATTAATAATAATTAATTTCAAAATAATATCGATTAGATATCAAAGCACAAATTTTTTGACACAAAATGACTAATTACATGACATAGTTTCTTGTCCAAATCAATAATCATAACGAGAGTTAAATGTCACGATAATAATAATATAAAAGTTAAATGTTTAACTTTCCAATATTTTAAATGCTTAGGTATAATATATATATTTTTAGAAAAATGTACTGCTTATCAATAACGAGATGAAGAGCTCCAAAAAAAAGCAGTTTAATAGTAAAAAAGCATTGAAAAAATAAAACTCTCTGTGGAAAGCAAATAAATTTCGTCTCTTGGTACAAAACAAATTTTAAGTTAATATAGGGTGAAGTGGAGTAATTGTAAATAGATTATGCAAAGTTTTTATAAAAAATTGAATATTATCCAAGTTGTTTTGTTTTTGTTTTTTTGTTTTAGGAAACAAAGTTTCAAAAAAAAAAAAAAAAAAAAATAAAATATATTTATTAACGTTTAATTCAATATAAACAATTGCCCCATTGACAAAAAAAAATTATATTTTTTTGGGGGTAATCGTAAATGGTAAAACTGTCCCAATTGACTGTTATGCAATTGTATCTGGGGCAATAGTATATACACCATTTTCTTATCATTTTAATAGTCACATGTATGAATTATACACATATTTACAATTGCCCCATTTCTTATATCTTCTACTGGAGCAATTGTAAATAATAAATATTTTCTTTAATTTTCAATGATAAAACTCTCGGGGTAAATGTAAATAAATACAAAATTCAATATTTTAATATAATAATATATATAGGTAGTAACTTCCAATAAAAAAAAAAAATCAATGCCTTTGACATCCGAACCCCTTGCTAATATCGTTTTTTCTCATCGCACGGTCGATCAACTGAATTTAATCGTCTTGAGAGCCTTTATTTTTTTTTATTATTATTATTATTATTACAATATTATTTATTACGGTCTTAACCATAGGAAAACTTAGAGAAATATATCTTTATTTTTCTGGTGAATCGAGTCGCGGATATTCTACTCAATAATAATAATTATTATCATTATATTTTATTTATCCCTATTTTGATTGTATTGTGGTCACAGTCCAACGGCGGAAGCCCGCAGACGGGTCGTCGCATGCACGCCGGAAGTTTCTCAAAACCGTCGCACATCCAGTCCAGCAAGTCGTTGGCCGGCAGCTGCAATGGGTACACACCCGCGTGGATTTACACAGGCCAAGGAAACGAGCACAGATTCAATCCGCCACCGTCCACTCAACCGCCACCGGTAATTATAATTGATTAATTAATATTGTTTTTATTATTATTGTCGTGTCGTTTACAGCATGACGTGAAAAGAATACTTTTTTGAAAAACTTCATGAAACGACATTCGGTTCGGTTAGAAAGTTTTATTCTTTTGAAATCACAAACACACGCTTAAATTAATTTCCACCGAAAAATGCCGTGGGGCGTATAACTTCCCTTCCGCCGCCACGGAATATATTTCGGTTTTTTTTTTTTCTATGTGGGTACACCTACTTTTTATGCGGGTAATTATTTCGAATTAATTCTTATTTATCAAATCCTTCGTCCCCGTGCCCCCGGGAAAGAGTATTACGATAAAATTTGTTTACAAAATGTACACTTATCACGTGAGTGTAATGAAATATTATTATTCTCTATAGATATATAAACGTGAAATTCTTGTGAATTCTCTAACACGCGAATCTCACGAGTTTTCGCAAATACGGAATACTCACGAACCTCGTAGCATTTCAAACGAATTTCATTCCTTCACTACCTATCTTCAAACTCGACGTTTTTCCCCTCAACTCCCTCCCCCTCAGGGGTATAATAGTTTTACGCTCATTAGCCTATGATGAATAATTGCCATTCTAATTTAGCTCACTTGAACGACGAGTGTTTTTAACCCGTTTAACGAATCATACATTTATAAAGTGGTTTTTGAGAAGAACTTCCTTTATGAATATTATAAATTAAATAAACAGTTAAACGTAAAGGTAAAACGTAAATTAATTCTTAAAATTAGATATGTCCACGTAACTATTACTTGTCAAAATGTCAAAATGTAGTTTACTCCTCTCAGTTAAGTTCCGTTTATATTTCGTTGCTTATTGAGGATAATAATACGTATGCAAAATAATCGTTCAACTTACGATAAGCTTGAGGGTATTTTATCATAAATAAGGCTAGGGACTTATAGGAGTTAGTATGTTTTTCAAAAATCATTCAAAACATAGTTAAGTAATACAGAAATGCGTTTCATAACACGGGGGAGTTGTATGCAGTACTCTTTAATTGGCATATTTTGCATATTTATCTATTTTTTCGAAAAAAATGCATATTTTAGTTATATTTAAATTTTAAGTGCATATTTCACATATTTTTCAACATTTAATTTGAGTTTTCTTGATATCGGAAAATTTTTCCCTGAAATATTATTTGATATTTGATTTGTTTAAATGTAAGCTTAAAAAGAATAAAGATTTAAAAAAAGAAAAATCATAAATAATAGAAGAAGAATTAATAATACATAATATTATAAATATATATAGTAATACAATAAAATTTTCAAAAATTTTGAGTGTTTTTACAGTAAAATTAATGTTTTATAAGATATTATTTTATACCTAATAATGTGTTTTGTTACCGATCGCGCAGGTACCCAACTCGTCGCATCCGTCCGTGTGCAACGTTTCGTCGTGCCAGGGACTGGACCGGTCCAACAAGTACGGTGGCTCGCGGAACCGCATGCACTCGGACTACGAGTACGAGAGCGCGTCCCTGCTGTACGGCCACGTCAATCAGCAGCCGCCACCACCGCCCGCCTCCCAACCACCGTGCAACAAACGGTCGCCGGACGAACAGCATCATCAGCAGCTGCAGCAGCAGCAGTTCAACACTTGCTGTTCGGAAGGTAACGGCATCGACCGTTTCGTCCAGCCCTCGTTGCCCGGTCTCGCGTACAAACATCACTCCGGTAAGTGCAGAAGATGCCTGATATGCGGCGGACGCTACCCCTTTGTGGGTATTTTTAATTTTTTTTTTTTTTTTTGGGGGGGAGGTAATTTTCTGTCACCAATCTTTTAAATTTTATGTATAAAGTTTATAACTCGTTGCAAACAAGTGTATGAGGGGGTGTATGGTGAAAAGTCGTTTATAATTCCAAATACATCAGTTTTTAGAAATTGTTTTTCTTTTATTTTTGTATATATATATATATATATATATTGTATTAATTGATTGATTGGTGTATTCAGTGGCACAACTAGGATTTTTTCAAGGGGGGTGTCCACCAATAAATTTCTACTATATACCTAATTATTTAAATAGAAAATTATAATCAATTGACACTTTACAAGAATTCGTTAATTAGAAATTTCACGCTGCAAAATCTAACCACCTTTTCTACCAGTTATTGTCGTTTGTGCTGAGAGTCCCTCCGGGGACCCCCCCCCTGTAGTCGTTTGGCGGCCCCGTTATCATCACACGACACGGCTACAATAATAATAATAATATATCCTCGAGAGACCGACAATAGTGTGGAAACGACGACGTAGAAAGAAATCGCGAAATTCTCACACCGCGCTTGTGTTAACGCGTTCCCAGGTCAGGAAATTACTTTTACGACAGTCCTTGCTTTCCACCACCGTACGTGATACAAGCCCGAAACACCGAAATAGTGTTGTGATCCGTTATATAGTTTCATGATTCCCCTCGATACAGCTCTACAATCCGTACGAGTTTTGTCCACTGGTCAGCGAACCGACGTATTTACTAAGTGACATACCCTCGAATATGTAATATATACATTTTTATTTTTTTATTCAGTACTGTTGGCTAATATTTTTAACATTGGACTAAAAAAAAAGATTCTGCCAAAATTCAACTTCCTAGATAGAAAACCAAAGAAGATGAAACCGAATTTTTACTCAAACGTGGATTAATGGCAGAATTTTTTCTTTTTTTTTATAATTTACGATATCAGTATTTTGTAGAAAATTTTGATTTCCTACAAAAAACGTTCCTATTGCTGAATTCTTGAATTTCATTATTTTCATAAAACTCGTACTCGTTTAAACGTTCTCATAAAAATTAATTTAAAACCACATTTTTACTGTTTTTTTTTTTTTAATTTATTCGTACTTCTTAAACTCGTACACAAAATATCTTAATCTCGACTTCGAAAAACGTCACCCCGTGACTTCTAGGAAACGTTATACTATCCTCCACCCTGCATACGTATTTTTTCAAATAAATGTTTTCTTAAAAAAATTTTAAATGCCACATAAGGCGTGAAATTGTCAAATAATTAAAAATGAATAGAAAATTATGGATTGCCACCTATTATTATATAATATTCCATTCTGGGCGTTTCATTTCGATAAATAATTAGAGATTAGGGTACCTACTTTTCCAAACTCCGTTTCCCGGCTCTTGTTACGCATAACAGACACAACAGTTAGTATAATATATACCTGTATTTTTATTTTTTTCTTCTTGCTTTCCACAGAACAATGGCGTCGAGACCGCGGTTGGTGTGACGATGAGGACGACGACGACGACAACGACAACGGCGGCGGCGTCGGCGTCGGTGGTGGTTGTCACGACGGGGGTGACGACAAAGGCAGTTGCAGTAGCGGCTGTTCGTGCAGCGAATCTTCGTGTCTGTACGCCGAGGCGTCGGACGTACAGCCGTGTCCTCCAGGCATTGTAGCGGCGGCGGCGCGCAAATAGATCCGCGAGAAGACGTGAGAAGCGCTACGTATACCATCTCCTGCTAAAAAATATGATATTATTATGATCACATGGTCCTCATATATTGTGTCTCGTATCTGAAATCACAATATAAGTAAAATTTATATGCGTTATAAGTACATCGAATATATATGTGGAGGAGAGTAATCGAGGCACCACCGTATATTGATGACGCACCTTAATTAAAACAAAAAAATTCTTAATTAAAAACATTCTAGACACGGCCGTGTATGTAATATTATTTTTACTAATATGTTATCGGACAAATCAAAATGCTAAAAAAAAAAAATCATCTCTTTTTGTACCTATTTATAAGATCATTGCTGCTATTTTCATTCGTTTTTTAAAGTAAAAATTTTATTTATATAATATGTACGCGTCTCGTTATGCATACAAGTATAACGAGCGTTCTTTTTATACACGATGATAATTATTGTATTTATATGTATAAATATTTTATAAGCTCTTTTTTACGTGTAACTGACATTTTCGTTTGTTTTTTTTTTTTTTTTTCTACTGTATATAGATGTTGTAAATAATTAATTGTTATTTATTTGTATAATTTGGTATTAATTCTATGATATAATAGTTCCTTTTGTTTATTTTTTATTATTATTTTTTTTTTTTTATCAATGTTGTTGTGATAGATTCTATTATTTATGAAAATTAGTTTATTGTACGTTTTAATCGTTAAACAAGCGCATCACTTACTAATATTATATTGTGTAGGTATTTTAATGTGAAAAAAAAATTTTGTGTACACCACGTACATAATTATTATTGTATATTATTCTATAAGTAGATGTAATGTAACAAATTACAATTTTACATGTATACCGACTGCGAGGAGCTCAAACGTGTAGGTATACTCAATATACACACATACACACGTATATATGTATTAGTTTTGACAATCCAGAAGTATTCTCCAAAATAATAGATTTAACGTTCTCACGGAGTGTCCTCCTATCTAGTGTTCCAGAGAATTTGGATTTTAAGAGATTATTTTATATGTAATAGAAAAACTGACAAAAATATCGTTTATTTTTTTCTACGTGCCATTTACTTGTATCATTTATATACTTCCATTTTACTACTTCTTTTTAATGATTTTTTTTTTTTTTTTTTTTTGCCCACGATATCAAAAAATTTGTGTTCAACCTACATCATATTATTATTATTATTATTAAAATTTCATTATTCTATTGAGTGACTGCTTTTATCTCCCCTCCCCCACTGTGATAATTTATTTATTGAATAAAACGCAACAAACCTATTATTTTGTAATCAATATTATTAATAAAAACATATTACACACATACGTACGATTTAAAATATATCAGAACTGAATACAAATAACTATTTCATAATATTATATTTTATACGTATATGTATAGCGTTTTATTGTTTTATTATTTCACATCAAAGTTCGACATTATAGCCTTAAGCATACATATATGTATACATTCATGAAATTCATAATAATTGTAGGTATATGTATATGTGTATTTTTATTTTTTGTTTTATATAATAAAATCCTACTCATATTACTTAATGCATGTAAAAAAAAAAAATTTAAAAATTACTATTATTGTTATAAATGTGTAAAATGCAAATACTGAGCCTATGTTATGATGATGTAGACACGCGAGTCATGTATATTACTGTAGTTTTATGGATGAAATTAAAATATAAAATGTAATTCTCATATGGGATGTTGATTTTATATTTAATGTAATAAATATAATCATTAAGTGTTTACTTTCTTTTTCCTCCCAACACTGCAATGTTGTTTTATTTCCTCACAGTAAAAACTTGAGTGACTAGTTAGTCAAACTTTACAATATAAGTGTCGTCTAACCTAACAGTTGGTGAATGTATCTGTTTCTTAAATAAGCTAAAATAAATTTTTTAAATTCTGAATGAAATGTAGAAGCTAGTGTTTTTATAATGATTTATATTTTTTTTTTTCTGTAAACACTTTTCGTATAGAAATACTTGTCCAAAAGTCTCAATCAGCAACTTTTTGAAATCAGATTTATCTTTAGTTGTTACTTTAAAAAGGTCATTTTTTAAATTTCTCAATTCTACAGTTATTTTTTCTTTTTATTATTAACAACCCAAAATTTAATGAAAAAGACTCGGAAACCATTATTTTTTGATCCCAACTTTATGAAAATTTAAACATAGATAGACAATAAAATGAAAAACATTTTGGCACAGGAAAATTTTAAAAATGTGAAAAAAAAATAATTTTGACATTTTTCTAACACTTTTTCTCATCAATTATTTTTTCCTTTTCTTTGTTTATTAGATGAAAAATAATAATAATAAAGTAAAGCAAAGTATAAACAATAAAGCCAAACATACTTCGCACCATGGATATTCTTTGCTCTTCAGGTCAGATACTTTTGGTGAGTGTGTTGAAAATGATGATTAAATTTGTTCTTTAAATTATTAACTTTCTTCGTTCAGAATCGTCTTTATCTAACCCAAAGGATATCTGTGGTGCGAAGTATGTCCAGCTTTCTTGTCTATTATTTGCTTTACTTTACTTATTTGTTGAACACTAGAGATTAGTTCATTATCGTAGCATTAAAAGAAATAGTAGTGACACCGAAATATTTTGTTTATTTTATTTTATTTTTTAATTATACGGGCAGGGCCCTTTTTACATACAATATTTGAGGT
>JAIPRM010013524.1:0-11373 GCA_025469315.1 Stegophylla sp. TES_Ste_2020
CTTGTCGAATTTCACATTTTCCGGGTCCTTTGGGTTGATTTTAGCTTTCGAAAAAAATCGCGTAAAGCCGCTAATGATGAGTTTAATGTAATAGTACATGATGTCACTGTACTCACATGACACGACGGCGTTTATCAATGCCGATACTTCCAATACGTTGTCACTTGTGACCTTCCATGAATCAATCGAATCGCCCGAATCGGATGCGATAAAGTAATTCTCTACAGATTGTTCTTTCTCGCCGAAGAAAACCTTCCTAGATATGACTTTAGAATTCTGTCGAAGTAACTCGAGAAATTCCTGTAGTACTATCACTTCTTGTCCGTTATTGTCATTGATTGTGTTTTTTTCAAAATCACTCGTTTCCGTGCTCTGATCTGATGTATCATTTCCGCGGATTTTTATAACGGTAATGAACAGTAAAACGGAAATATGCAACGCGTAAAAAATTTTCATTTTTATCTATTAGAACACTACGTAAGCATAAAACTGTTATCGATGCTCAATTATTCCGTAGCTGACGATAACTATTTATTTTTATGACTTGTTGTATTCCCATTGGCTGTGTGTTTGTTTCATTTCCACGCGCGTTCTGTGTATATAAAAATTGTTACATAAAAGAGGCCCATATCTTTAGGTAGGTAGGTTTGTCGGCAACAGTAATACTGTTGTACAATTTTAAAAATCATTAATTTTCATATCCTTCATCATTGTTTTAGTTGATTCTTGATAGCATATTATTATCCGTTTTGGATTTTGAGTAAGAAACATTTCACGTGAAATTTTCACTTTGAAATAGATATTTCAAACTTGAAACTAATTATATTTTTGAAATATTAAAAAAAAAAAAAAACATTTATTTTAATTTGTGGTTTTTTGGACCAGTTGATGGACACACTGTTTACGCACGTTATCAATATTTCATTTTTATTTTTTCGAAGTCATATTAGAATAATTAATTATTAGCAATTTTGTATTTTTAAATAGTCTAAAACTTTGAAGGATAAGTAAACTCTTTTTCAGTTAAATATAATAAAAATTATTTTGTTTTCAAATTAAATTAAATTTTTTTTTATGTTTATTAACTTTTAAATAACTATAAGTACAAATAATAATAACTTTTATTACATTAAAAATATGCATTGACTTTAGTTTAAAACGTATAAATTGTACGTATTAGAATAAAAATTATTTTATTTTATAAATTTCAATTCATATGGTATTACTAGGAATTATTCATAATAGTTTATTCGGTTCAAGACTTATTACGTTGCGATTATCAAAATAATTTTACTACTCAATATAATAATATGTTATAAACTTATGTAAATTCTATAGTGGTGGATAGGATTTAAAAAAAAAAAAGATATTATAATAAGTTTCATTTTTGTACATACATAGAATATTAAACAGTTTCTATGCATACATACATTCAGCGATGTACTTTCAATGTAAATAAACGTAAAATTAAGAAGTCTTAAATATTATTGGTAAAATGGTAAAAATATATTTTTGCACCTTTTAAACACCATATAATAATTTTATTACAAAACCGTAACAGAGTATTGTAATTAGTATTATTCAGTGTATTATAGTCGGTTAATATGTTAATTTATGTAACCTTTCAAAACTACTTTTTTCACGAGCCACTAAATAATGTTTTGTCATGTTACTTTCAACTAGAAAGCTTAATTTTTTAAGTTTTAAATATTGTAATAGTATATTTTCATAAAGCAATATTGTACTAATTAAGTTTAATATAATTACATAATTCATTTTTATATTACGTTAAATTTCAGTACCTAAGTAGTAGGTAATTAAGTAGTAAGTATAATATTATAATGATTTGAAAATCATTATAAAGGTGTTTCGATTTTGTATTTAACTTTATCGATGTTCACAATCAACGTCAAAATCGATTTCAAACCCTACCATGGTATTATAATGACAGTAAAGAATAATATACATAATTATATTATTATTATTATTTTCGAAGACTGCGAAACGGTACGTGTTAGTCATGGCGACCCGACCTCCCCACCTCCCCCCCTCCGTCCCGTCCGTACTCTCCGTGTAACGTTACAGGCGCCACTACGACACACCGATGTATACGTAAGTACGCATTTAGCGGACCATCCCGCCAAAGTCGTGTATGATTCACACGAAGCCGGATCTAAAGTCGGGCCGTGACTAAGCGTGTGGCGAGTCGCGGTAGTCGCGAATGTTAATTTGCGTATAATTATAATAATTGCGATATTATACCACGGTCGCAAACGTATGCGCGCGCAATGCCCGTTATACATTATTGCGGTGACGACCACGACGACGATAATATTATTATCATTACCTCCTATTGTATAGGGAGATTGTAAATTCCCCTAAATGAAATGTTGGCAATTCCTCTGATAGTAAACTCCCCTAAAAATTATTTTGCTACTGTATTACTTTGATTTAAACTCCCCTGAAATAGATATTCGATTTTTATCAATTGCAAAGTAACCAGCGTTTCAAAAAATCAAAACAAGTACATGCAGTATTAAATAACGACTTATTTATTTCCAGTTGAATTTTTAATGTTTAGTATTCTATAATTTTACGAGAACATTTTTACTACTAACGGATGATATTGCCTGTTATTAATATTGTTTTATTTACAAGTGAATTTTTTTTTTTCTAGTGAAAAGTGTACGTTTTTGCCATTAGGAAGAGTTTATTAATGAGAGGAGTTTGAACCCTTACCTACGCCTATCATGACCCTCTGTATATTATAATATCATTGTTCTCGGTGGCGTACCCAAAGAAGAGGTTTTGGGGCTATAGTCCCAGCCAAAATTTCTTTTATTTAAATTAATAAATAATATAAAATATTGATTTCTCAAAAATATAATATAATTTCGTTATTTTTCATTGATTTATTTGCTTATATTATTCATGTTAGAAAAAAAAAAATGTAAAGATCCAAGTAAAGAATAAAAAATATAACACACATATAAAGTTGAACGTGATAAGGTTTGTGACAAACTCTGATGACTATTTCGTTAAAAATAATTTTTAGATATGGATGTTAACGATTAAGTCGGGAGGTTGTCGGCCGTCACGTTCTTTGAGCAATAACGACGATATCAATAAAAAATAATGTACCTCGCATTTCGGAGTATTCTTAACTCCTTGCAGAGTGGGGGGCTCTTGTAAGTTGTAGGAATAATTATATTTAAAGAAAGGGTAAACCATTTCTTCAATAAAATGATTCTGAGTAAAGCTTCACTTCATATCAGGCAATTTTACTTAAAAAAATATAAAGTTCATTAGTATTACAAAAAAAATTAATTGTTACTCTATGAGCTTTATATTTCACTATTAACTGAGATAAATTAACAAAAAAAATGTTTCAATGAGAAAGGCATTGGAAAAAAAATATACAAATACTATTTTTACATTTCCAAAATTTTCTTGTGCCAAAATATTTCTCATTTTAGTGTCTATCTGTATTTAAATTTTCATAAAGTTTGGAATTAAAAAATATATAGTTTCCGAGTCTATAATGTCCAATGTTAGGTGTTTTTTTTTTTTCTAAATTTTGAGAAAACTATTGAGGATTTTGAAAAATAACGTCTAAAAGTACCATCTAAAGGCGAATATTGTAATTCAATAAATTGCTAATTGAAACTTTTGTTCAAGTATTTCTATAAAAAAAAAAAAAAATGTGAACACAGGAAAAAATAAACAATTAGTATAGTAATAAATATCCTTGTCAAAACACTAGCCTGTTCGCTTCATTCAGAATCTAAAATTATTACTATGGATACGATGGGTAGGATGCGGTACTTTGTTGTAATAATAAATAAAATCGTTAAAAAGCCGGACATACTTCGCACGATGGGTGGGATTCTCTTGACGGGTGTATTTAATTTTAAAGAAACTATAAACCATTTCTTCAATAAAACGATTCTGAACAAGGGAAGTTAATAATATAAAAAATAAATGAAAAAAAAGAAAATTTAAGAAAAATGTCCAAAATTTTTTTATCGCATTTCCAAAATTTTCTTGCGTCAAAATCTTTCTTATATGATTTTCTATTTATGTTCAAATTTTCATAAAATTCGGATCAAAAAAAAAATCCGAATCGTTTTTGTCAAATTTTCGGTAGTTTTTTTCAAAAAAAAAAAAAAAATTGAAGAATTGAGAAATTCAAAAAATAACCTCTCTAAAGTACAATCTAAAGGCAAATTCGGTTTCAAAAAGTTATTGATCGAAACTTTTGAACAAGTATATTTCTATACGAAAAGGTGTACACAGAAAAAAAAAACATCATAGTAAAAACACTAGCTTCTTCTTTTAATCTAAAATTATCGATAATTGTGTATTTGAGTGTGAGGGAAAGTAAGAAAAAATGTAAGCCCCCCAAAAAAAAAAAAAAAAATATCCTGAGTGCGCGCCTCATTGTTCCTATATAATAATAATAATAATAATTTATTTTAACGGAAAATAATTCCAAATTTCTTATTTACATAGACAGTAATATAATTAAACGTATTTTGTGTCTTAATTGAATTTAATTACAATTTTACGAGATAAGTTATCTAGGAAAAATATTACTCCACAATATAATAAAATAAACATACAAAATTTGTTCTTAATAATAATAATAATAATAATAGTTATAATCAGAAGATAATAAATTTTGAGCATTTTGTCAGATATAGAAATATGTTTTATCGAGCGGTGAAGCTCACACGTACCAATATAATGTAACGTAACGTTATATACAGCTGGTGTATGTATATAATAATATTATGTAAATAGGTGTGTGTGTGTGTGTGTGTGTGTGTGTTTGGTTCAGTTTCGCAACTCGCGCGTCAGTACAATATTATTATTATTACACACACGTGCCGGGCGTACATTATATTTTACACGTGTAAATGTGTATAATAATGTTCGTGTCCGTGTGCGTGTGTACCCGTATTATTTCATCGTTTGCCGTCGTCGCCCGGACTGGTGTGTGCACGAGTCTTGGTGGCGGCGACGACGACGACGACGACGCTTAAAATCCTTGGCTCGACACCAACGAGATTACGGGTGAATCATTTTTCTGGAGACTGAGCCCCGCCGCCGGCCGTACACTGTAGTATCGCATCATAGTTTTATTAATAGAGAGAGAGAGAGAGAGAGAGAGAGAAAGAGAGCATTTTTTTTTTACTTACTTTAACATAGTCTTTGTTGCGACCCGTTTCTTCGTTTCGTCGCTTATACGAAAATGACAGTAAATTATAGTAACACAGGCGGCAACTGAGGCGTACACGAGTGGGCAGTTGCACCCCCAAAGAATTAATAGACAGGGCAAACTTATATTTTTGCCCCCCTTAAAACAACTGACTACAAAACCCGTTATTTCATTATTTCAATAATATATGAATATTTTTTCTTACTATTATCGAAATGTAATCCCGATTATTAAACATAATTTATATTTCAGTAAGTATTTCTTTTTTAAAATCTAAACATTATTGAAAGTTAATCACTAAAATATTAAAATATGATATTTATATCAAACAAACATTAAGTAGGTATATATTATAATTATTTGATAAATTTTTAACTTTAGAATTTTTATACTTATCTCTTTTAATAGCCAAATTGAAATTGTTTTCTTTAAAATCTTAAAAGAATCACAGTGTTTAAAGTGTAATGGAAGCATATTACGCACAAGTATACCTATATAGATAGTTATACATTTTTGGGATTATAGGTATATTAAAAGAACAAAATATATTGTATCAGTTTTTTATAATTACATCGTTTGGTTATTGTAGTTGTACTCTATTTTGTTATTAAATTATTTATTACAGAAAATATTTTTATTTAGACTTAAAACAATTCAAATGTTTTTTTTTTTTTTTTTTTAATAAAAATCTTCACTGTAAAACACATTAGTAGGTATATAGTTATATTTTTTAATGTTTAAGTTATATTATCTTTTTCATTTGATCTGATGAGTCTAAAAAGAATTTTCAAAGTGAAATGGAAAAAATTTAACAAAGGGTGAAATTTAATTTTGAGGATTTACTACATTTATATTTAATGTTTGCCCACCTTGAAATTAACGCCAAGTGCCGCCTATGCGATTGCTGATGTTCGCGCAAATACATAAAAAACCTAATCCACAATTATTATTAGAGAACCTCTGGCCTATACAGTATATTCTGTGACCCTTTGAAAATGATAGTGCTGAAATCAGAGGACGTCATACCTGTATTTTTTAAATAGACAATTATAATAAAGCATTAATATAGGTTTATGATATTTTATGAAAAGCCGATAAGGAAAATTAGAAGATATGCAATACATTTACAAATTATAACGTACAAAAACATCTGTACTTGGAGAAATCGAGTTAGTAAATACACGTGAATTTGAAATTTTTTTCCGAACACTGATTAGTAGTGATCAAGTACAGTTACAAATTATACTACATACACGCGCATACATTGTACAATATACAATTTATATTTTAAATTATTATAATAATATAACTTTTCATATTTTTATACATATATTTAATGCTGTGTTGATTGTACACATTTTAAAAGTAAATTAAAATTTGATCCATGTCAAAGCAATTTTTATTGGTTGTTTTTCTCAATTATTGTTTACGCTGATATTAACAACTGGATATTTTTACCTAGATATTTTTTTTTACAGATATTTTTACCGTTTACCCGAATAACACTGTGGAAATCAGAGTTTTTAAACTAAACTATTATTCTCGTACACCATACGAACTCGTTGTTACACACCCGAGCAACTCTGTAAGTAGATAATTACATATCATGTAGTTTTCAAATTAACTGCTGATACCGAGTAAATCTATGCGTGACGGTGAGAGATTTAAGATAATTATTATTGTGATCACTAGGGCTAGGGACTTATAGGAGTTAGCATGTTTTTCAAAAATCATTCAAAACATAGCTAAGTAATATAGAAATGCGATTCATAACACCAGGAGTTGTATACAGTTCTCTTTAATTTGCGTATTTAACTCTATTCCTGATATAAATGCATTATTTCGGTTATATTTGAATTTTAAGTTCATATTTCACCTATTTTTCAATATTTAATTTGAGTTTTCTTGGTATTGGAAAATTTTTCCCTGGATAACTCTGAAGAGATTAAATATTATTTGGTATTTTTATTTGTTTAAATGTAAGCTAAAAAGAACAAAGATTAAAAAGAAAAAATAAATTTCATAAATAATACATATTAAAATATACTATACATTACAATTTTTAAATGTTTTGAGTTTTTACAGTAAAATTAATGTTTTATAAGAGATTATTTTAGCATTTTTGCAAATTTTTAGAGCATATTTCGTAAATTTTTAGAGCATAAATGCATGCATATTTTAAGTTTTTTTAGAGCTATAAGTCTCTAGCCCGAGTGATCACATAAACGTAGGATTCACGGAATTATTAAAGTGTCTATAATAGATATTTAATACCAGAGAACGGTGCCATAAAAAACGCATAATTTATTGATCCTAGTTACAAAAGTTTTTTTTCTTGGACGTATATTAGCAATAAGTTATCTGTAAAATGCGTACGAAAACGAAAAAAAAAAAAGTATTCATTACGAAAGTTGGAAAAACTTCAAAACAAAAGGTTAAAATATTTTAAATCAATTTGGAATTTAAGAAGAAACACGCTTTCATTTAATTTCTACGCATAAGTCTCGGATTCGTGTAGAAGTGGTCTTCCATGATAATATAATATCGCCCACATTCAGAGTAAGAATTCTTGAGCAAATTGTTTCTTTACTTTGTTTACAAACATGAAAGAGAAAAATAACTTGAGTTCTTGTTAATAAAAAGCTACTTGATCTAAATAATAATCCCGAGACAAACTTTAAATTTCACCTCCGTAGATCGTAAACATAATCGGCACGCTATGCGATTATATTTTTGAATTGCTTAATACTTTTCGAAAATACTGTGAAAACCCATTCGAGAGAAAAGTCTTTTATTTTAATATTTTGTCATAAATATTTTTTCGAGATCTATGCAGCACTTGGAAGTATATTCCATTTCAAGCACCTCATAAACGTTCAAAATTAAAATATTTATACATCAGACACTATCTTGTAACATTTTTAGAATTCACCATCTCAGAATATTTTTTGAATAATTTTCATTAAGTCAATTCTCGATAATTATTCAAACCTTCAATAATTCGAAACCTTCAGTAATTCGAAGTAAATGCTCGATCCCTAAAAAATCACGAAGTTATTAGGAAATTGGAAGTTACATTCACCAAATGTATTTTATCAGTATTCTTATAATCTTTTTATTGATAATTTACTATACAATCGTGTAGAAATTTTGCTTGTTATTTTCGATAACTATATAGAATTATTATCGTAAGAACCTCAATGTTTTATTTTTATATAATCTATGCTCTACAGTCTACAGGAATGTATTAAATTAATCTGAAAATATATAATAAAATTGACACTTAAATTATAAAAAGGATTTTTAAAAAAAGTTTCTAAAATCTAAAAATATCATTTATATGCATATCATCTAATCATATTCTTTTTTAATTACTCCAAATATTACCAACACATAAAAATAGCCGTTACAAATAGGTATGTAGTGCGTGGTTGTAAACTGTTCAAAATACATTTCAAATGTGCTCGTCACATTATGTTTTTAATTTTTTATGTTATTAAATTATTCCATGCAACGTTAAGGATCTCGTTGTCGGCAGGTCCTAAAATAGTGTATTTTTAATCACAAAGTGTACAGTACGAATAGCTAAGTGTGAAGTTTTATTTTCCCAAGTGTGTTGTCATAAAATTCTCCATTACAGGAATTATTATACAAAGCAAAGAGATTTAATTTGATAACAATTGTTAAGAAAATAAAAATAAATCTATATTATCTTAAGTAAAATTTTGTAGGATCTAAAAGACGATATAAATATATTTTATTTTATGTAATAAATTATAATTATATTTTTATTTTTATTTATTTATTTATTATTCTTATGTCTTTTTTTTTTTTTTTTTTTGTTTAGGGGGAGAGGCAAACATTGGAACTAAACGATGAGTCAATGTGTTCAAATAATAAGTGTGCAGTGCGAAATTTTCAAAATTTTAGGTCCTGATTGTTTGTGGATTCTTCATGAACTCAAAAAGCTTCGTAGTTTTATATCACAGAGGGGATGCTATTCCAGCTTTTCATAAACGCAAACCGAAATATTGTAAGACGCACCGAATTCATCACACCATCATAAGTGGTATTCTGATGAAAGCTTCCATAGTAGAGGCGTTTGGTTCCTTTATGCTTCCTTGAAAATCCTCACCAATCCTCAACATCCCCCCGCCCTCCCAAATCCTCCCTAGGGCCAACCCTCCCTAACCAGACCAAATCAACCCTTATCAGTCCAAATCAACCCTTATCAGCCCTAAAATTATCCCCTATCACCACCCCCAGAAAATCCTTACCGCCCTAGAAAATCCTCTCTAGGGCCGATCCTCCCTTATCAGCCTTAAAGTCCTTATCAGTCTAAATCTCCCTTATCAGCCCTAAAATTCTTATCAGATCAAATCCTTATCAAATCCTCTCTAATCATAGGGCTATATAAACCTTATCCGGTACGGTCGGTCACCGTCTGGTCTCCTCTGGTCCATCACCGTACCTGCTGTGGTGAATTACCACCCCGCCTTAGATAATCCTCAGTATGTAATCCTCCCCTTCACCACCCTGCCTTAGATAATCCTCAGTATATAATCCTCCCCTTCACCACCCCGTCCTAGATAATCGTCAGTATTGATTAGGTTGATTAGAGAAATTTTGAGCTGATAAGGGTTGAATTGGTCTGGTTAGGGATAGTTGGTCCTAGGGAGGATTGGCTCTAGGGAGGATTTGGGTGGGCGGGGGGTGTTGAGGATTGGTGAGGATTTGCGGAGGAGCATAAAAGAACAAAACGCATCTACTTTCCATAATACATAAATTATTCTCTACATTTTTAAATATAAAATGAGGTGCCCTATCTCAGATAAAAAAAAAAAATAATAAATAAATAATTTCATCCACTATTTTTACACCGGTTATAATATAATAATAATAATAATAATTGGTCCGACTTGGGTCGAGACTCGGCCCGTATTTAACGTCATCCGCACGATACAATATTGTATTATATTATAATAGACGTGTCGGTAATTTATCGCGAACGATTTTTCACCAAATGGTTAATATTAATATTATTAGCCACGCTGGATCTCGTCCTGGAAATAAATCTGCCACCCTCGTAATTTGTCAGATTCAACGCTCACGCTTTCTATTCATTTTTTTTTCGCCCACGTCGTGAATAATCACGCGGCATTAAATCGCACACGCTATACGTGGTTTAATGGACTTTAACCGAGTCGTTGCCTTCCCCCCCCTACAGCGATTTCGCGTAAAACACACGTATGGTAAGTTTTCTATCTACCTGAACGGCGATCGTTCACAGCTTATTACATTCGAGTTGAATGTCCCTGCAAATTTCCGTCTAGTAATTTGGTAAAAAAAAAAAAAAAAGAACACCCAATTGAATCTGATAAAATACTCATTTTAACGTCAAAAAAAAAAAAATGCGTACTTCGCTCGTCGGGGTATTCTTCGCACGTTGAGTGGGAGAACTCTTGATGGATGTACTGAATTTCAAAGAAACGATAAATCATTTCTTCAATAAAAAGATTCTGAACGAAGGAAGTTAATAAATATAAGAAATTCTAACTTCAAACGGGTATAAAAAAAAGTTGAATAACGATTTTTGAGATTTTTTCACATCAATTAGACATTTTTATGTCAGTTAGATCATATTAAATTTTCTAGTTTTAATATCAAAAATCGAAAATTTTATTACATAAAAACTAACAAAAAATGAGAAATTTCCGAAATTTTCACAATTTTATTCTGTTCTCAATTCAAAATTGATCAATTATTTTTGAAAAGAAGTTCTGCCCATCAAATTAATAGCACAAAAAAATAACATCATTGTAAAAAGGAAGGAAGTTAATAAAATAATAATATAAATATAAAATAATAGGTTAGATACTGTTATTTAATAGTGTAAACATATACATAAACAATATACATGTATACATATACATATAATAGTGTATACATACACATGGCGGTCCGTGTAATATGTGACAACTTATAAGGCATTGTGGTTCTTAGAAATGTATTTGGGTGTCAGTCCAAAGGCCACACCGTAATTACCGACTTGAATCGTATTAAATTTAGCGTCGAAAAATACGTACGATAAGATAAGCGAATAACAAATACCTATATACTGTACTTTCTTCGAGTTTTTTTCAGTCTTACCC
>JAIPRM010013525.1:0-11371 GCA_025469315.1 Stegophylla sp. TES_Ste_2020
AAGTTGTCCAAAATTTTTTTTTCGAATTTTCAAAATTTTCTTGCGCCAAAATATTAATCATATTACATATTAATATTAATGATAATTTTACTTAAAAATTATAAAGTTTATTAATATAAAATATATATATATATATATATATATATATATATTTGTTGTACTCAGCCAGTTTTATATCCCACTATGAAATAAGAACAGGAAAAAATTTCCAAAAAATGGAAGTTCAAGTTCAAAAATTGTCCAAAATTTTTTTTCGAATTTTCAAAATTTTCTTGCGCCAAAATATTAATCATATTATCCGATACCTAGATATCAATTTTCATAAAGTTTGGATAAAAAAATGATGGTTTCCGAGTCGTTTATGTCAAATTTTGGGTAGTTTTTTCCAAAATAATAATCGAAAAATTGAGAAATTCAAAAACTGACCTCTCTAAAGTACAATCCAGAGGAAAATCCGGTTTCAGAGAGGTACTGATCGAAATTTTTGGACAAGTATTTCTATACGAAAAAGTGTTAACAGAAAAAAAATAAAATAAATAAATAAATAAACATCATTGTAAAAACACTAGCTTCTTCGCTCCCCTCAGAATCTAAAAAAATTGATTTTAATGAGTTAAGGTCACGTTTTATTTAACAGTTACTCGGTTGATTTAACTGAGGAAATTTCAGAGGACCTTAATAATTCAAATATCTATAAGTCAAAATTTCGGTAACTTGAAGGATGCTTTGGCCCTTACATTTCAATAAAACATTTTCTTTAACTCGATTTTTTCGTCCCCAATTTGTTAGCCATTTCGAGTTATTATGGTTTCACTGTAATTTTTAATTTTTATTTCTTTATCAATTTTAAATATCACGTGGAATATATTAAAATATTACATAAGTTCATATTATTATCTGATATTTTTTTCTTTTTCATTTGAGTTCAGTAAACATAGGATAAAAATTTGTCGTACAAATATCTCCAATTGGATGTTTCGTGCAATTTAAGATTATTTAGAGACGTCGCATTTGTTAATTTATCACGCATTGCTCATTAGAAGTTTTCCATTGGAATAATTGATAAAATACATAACGTGGTTTTTTACTCCGATTTCAGTGGTACAAAATGTATAATGAGTAATTTTGCGAAATTTTTTGGGAGATATTTAACACCAAATGACGGTATGTTGACGATTACGTTTGTGATGATTTTTTTGTCACTTTTTCGTATTACACTATTTTATGTGTAATGATGAGTGGAAACTTTGTTGAGATGAGTGTGAAATTATTATTTTTTTTTTCGAACCATTTATGAATTATTCTTAAAAATTGTATCAAGTCCATTTATTTGTTTATTATTATTATTTTGTTATTTAGATATTTGAGATCAAATGTACACAACTATGCACACAGATAGTTTTATAGGTACACTATCAAAAACAATTTTTAATTTTTAAAATTTTTATTTCATTTTTAGTTAAAGTAATACAAAGTATATATAATTATATAGTGTCCAAATACTATGTAATTTCGTATTACACACATTGAATTTCGTACTACGCTCAGTGTGATATATTACACACAAAAATAGGCCCTGATATTTAATAGAAAGAGATACGAGAAAAAGTCTCCGGAAACATTTGCCTACTTAGCCTGACGTCGAATTTGCCGCCGACGCTAATGTTATTACATTTTTTTTTTTTTTTAACGGGCACGAAGCCCAAAGGTGTAATTACATTTTACGTATTAATAAAAAAAAAAAGATAAATAAATATAATAAATTACTACAGAGAACAATTAAAATAATATTAGTTATTAATAATAAATGCTCATAAATAATACAAACATTTTAAGATACAGTAATAAATAATTAACAAAATTACATAAAGGTGTAACAGTTATAGACTAAATAGGGTGGGGTGTTTGTTTGCCAAACGCATCATTCGATCAATTGGATTATTTTTACCATAGTTAGTGTGATGGAAAGGAATCGAAAAGGGATAAAGTGATCTAGAATAATGAGAAAGAACTCTAAAATTAACTTGGGATATTAAAGAAGGAGCATCGATATGACCATTAATAATTAGCTTACTAAAAAATAACGGATTCGCTGTCTTACGTCTATCTACCAAGGAATTAAGTCCAAGCTTATTAGAAACCGGTAGGTAATCATGCTTAGCATGCTCTATTTTTAAGATATTAGCTGCAGACGCTAATGTTATCGAATTTTCCGGTTGTTATTTGAGACGACTTTGTCCGTACCGACTAATGCAAATATTGACGTGTTACACTAATGCGTGCACGCGCGCTAACCCCTGCGCGGCTCATCCTTTTGATTACATCACAATTTACTCTACCGATCGAACCGCGATACCCGCGGGGGCGCGTGACGTTGTTTTCAGAATATCATAATAATAATAATAATAATAATATATCGACGGCTTGGAAATGGAAAAAAAAAAACGCCGTGTTTACGTTTTCGGTGAAATTGGGTTCTGTGACGACGTCGTCGGTAAATGGTTCGATCGACGTCGACGAAAACACGTATTGTTATTTGCCGAAACGCGTTGTACGGAATAATAACTAGAGTACTCGTGAGCACCGAAAATCACTCACTACTATCTACGTGTCGTGAAAAAAAAAAAACAAAAACATTCTAAATAAACGTTCTGATAAACCCCAAGGTTGAGAACATATCATGACAACTACGTAGATAAACGAGATCGAAATTTACCAAAAACCTTTTTATAAAATAATCAAAACCGAAACTCCTCGGGTTTTAATAGCTGATGATTTTTGTTTCACTGCACTCGTAGCGAAAGTCTGTGAGGAAGTAATTATGTAGCAATCGATGGTGCGTTATCATATTATTATATATTTAAAAACATTCGTTCTATTCTTTAATTATTACTTCTTAACATAAAATAGGGTCGAATTCAGTGGTGTCATTGGTCCTCCCTTATTAACAGCCGGTCAGTTGGTCGACTATGATTCGCAGTAGGGGATGGTCCATTGCCATACACGATACACGTAATTCATACTAATATCTAAATATTTAATAATTATTCTTTCTTCTTATTTTTAGTAAGCATAATAAACTCCACGACACAGAGAAATGTAGCATCTAAAGAAATTAAAATACAAATGAAATGTATACATATAGACATGTCTTTTTTTTCTTTTTTTTTTTGGGGGGGGCGGTCGAATCTCTTGTCCCCCTCTCCATTTCAGCAACTGAAATTACACCACTGTAGCGATTGCTCCGGGGATCAAATAAGTACTTAGTGTAAAATAAAAATAGAGTAGAAGAAGAATAATATAGTGTTTACTATAGTTAATTCACAATATATGGTATCAAAGTTATATCTCATAATATGCATTTTACCCGAAGACGCACACTTTTAGATTCTGAACGAAGTGAAAAAACTAGAGTTTTTATAATGATATTTGGTCATTGTTGGGACCATTATGGTTTTTTTTTGAAACCATTGTGACCAGTTTTGGGACCATTGTAACCATTTTAATCTCTGTGGTCATAGTTATCATTGTGGCCATGGAATCACCATAATCATGGTGACCATTGAAACTATGGTAACCATTGAACCCATGGTAACATAATAGTCAATAAATTTCAACATAAAATTTGTATAAAATCTGTTCAGAATCGTTTTGTTGAAGAAATTATTTACCGTTTCTTTACAATTCAATACACCCATCAAGAATATCCCACCCGGAAAACGAAGTATATTCACGAAGCGAAGTATGTCCGGCCTTCTTCTCATTAAAAATACATTTCAAATTAATTTTTTTTAAGAAATAAAAAAAAAATTACACATATATTTGAAGATGTATTTATTTATTTTAGTACATACCTATAAAATAAGTAGTACTGTCGTAAATATTACTCAGTTTTTGCTTGTGGCCCGTGGACATAATTTTAAAGAAAAATTCATCAAAATATATATATATATATATATATTTTTTTTTTTTTTTCAAAACGTTACCCAGAGCACGCAAATTCGATCTTTTGGCGTGCGCTATTTATAACGTTGGGAAGTTAACGGTTTACCACGACGACGACGTGCGTGTCCTGCACGGCTGTACGTATTGTGTAGAGAGGGTCGTTAAAAACCAAACACTTATTAGCCGTGGCCAGTGGTGGCAATTTAAGAAGGTTTCGGGTAAGGGAGAGAGGTCGGAGTAGTCGTTTTGGTGTCGGAAATAAATCGCCCGGGAAACGAGGCCGATTTATTTGCGGTATTATCAATTTTTGTCGGCACCGTCACACGTCGTGGCGTCACCAGTCCCCGTGTCAGTCATCAATTTTCCGGTCGAAAAACCGTCGGGAACAGATCGGAGATGAAAAAAAATTTACACACACACGCACGTACATTAGGAAACACAGGGCGGGTAAGAAGCGTGGTAGCCTGAGGATTTGCAATCGGTAGGTCTCGGATTTTAAAGCAAAGCGACTAATTTTTTTCTGGGTTCTCTTGCACGATGCGTTCCGAGTACGGATGCATCGAAAGCAAAAATTTAAATCAGGTACACTGATGCCGGGCTCAAAAATGTCATTACAAATGTTCTAGAACTGAAACCTTATTTATATATTTTTTAGAAATGAAATCAAAACCGAAACTGATAATATCATAAAGGACCCTGGTTAAAATTATGCATTTTTCAAAAAATTTACGCCATTTTAATAGTTTTTAATCCATAGTTATTTAATTTTTTGTTTTTTTTTTTTTTTTTTTTAATTAATTAACAACAAATTAATACTTCGATCATTACAATAATCAAAGAAATTTTTTTTTTATTTTTGAAAAGCGTCTAGTGATATGTAAAATTGAGCTTATAGGTGTTAAAAAACTCAAAAATAGTGACACATAATTTTGCAAACATACTCAAGGTAGTGCTGAAATAGTTAAAACGTATTTGCATAACTTATACCTATGAAGTATATTATACAACTAAATAAAATCTATAATTATGTTAATACTCATAGTGAAAGGTTTCTTCGAAAAAACAAGTATATTAAAACAATCAGTTTCATACAAATTTAAGTTATACGTGTATAAAAAAATTGGATATGAGATTTCGAGACTTTTTCGTGATAAGTAAGTTCATATTAAATTTTCGGATCACAGTTTCAAGAATATAAAATTTAATTAGAATAAATGAAGATATTCTTTAACTCTATATTCACCCCAAAAAAATTTCTGTACTACACTGTCTACACTTATGGATAATGGGTGCAAATATCAAGTTTTTAACACCATCAGAAGTGTAATTACTTCTAATTGACTGAATTATAATTTAGTAAATGTCATATTATACCGTTTTTACTCTATTTTTGGCAAATATTCCTTGTATTTTTAGAAACATAATCAAAACTACCTTTTTATAGTACAGTGTCATCCAAATTTTCTATTGGAAATACGTGCAACACGTACTCTTTCCGTAAAAAATAACAATTAAGAAAGAAAATAGAAACTCATTGTAAATATAGCTTTTTCGTTCCACTCAAAATTTGAGATGATCGAACATTAATTTATAAATTTCGAAAAGCTGAGTTTTTTTTCTGTTTGCCTGGTAAGTCCATTGATAGTTAATCAATGATAACCGTTTATATTGTTCAGTATATATTTCCATCTAGGACTGAATTCCGTGTTAGTAGCCTTTTAGGGTTAAAAAGAAACTTTGACACACGCGTGCCATGATTTAACCGTTTCAGTCCCAGATCACTCTTTCGATGCACAATATAAGAACCGCGCTGGTGTATAGGTAATAATAAATAATACCGTCGCAGCGGTCGTCGGTGAAGGTGTGGGAGGGGTTGAGGGTACTGTGAAAATAATTAAATTCCCGACAAAAGGGTCCCGAGTCCGATGCCGCGGCCGACACTGACGTCGAAACGGCAGGCACAGCGGACGGCGCACGTCCCGTTGTTGACGTAATTTATCAAACGATCTTCTGGTTAGATTCGAGTGAGCGCCGGGAGAAATATCGTCGAGTTTATGTATATATATGTATGTAAGTATACAAACAATACAAATGGTGGGTTGGGGGGGGGTGCGAATAAAAACCGGGAACACGGAGAGAGCGAGAGAAAAATGGAAATGGGAAATAAAAACCGACCCTAGTGAGTCTCCCGTACGAGACCAAACTGTATGATAACGCGGTATATACTTAACAGCAGGTTAACTACGCGAGAACCGAGATGATGAGATCATAATATTGTTATACGCCGAGCCGGGTTCTAAGCAATTGGATTTTGTTTAAAACGCTACGCGGTTGGGGACGCGGGGGTCGTCTTTCTAGTAGTCAGATTTTAATTTTGGAAAATGTGAATTCAATGCCTCTTCTTAGTGTGCACAACGCATTTTTTTAAAGAAAATATTTTTATTTATTTTTTTTACCTCGATAAACTTTTACAGTACAAGTATCTTTTGAGAAGTAGAATGAATTCCTTACTCATAGTTAGGAAATTGATTTATGCGTAAATGTATATATTTATTAGAACAAGCTGTTTGAAATCTAATAAGAAATGTATAAGATTTTTATTATTGTCATTAAAATAATATCAATTTTTATAATACATGTTTCCTTCTTTTGCATCTTATTATGCATATTTTTGTAATTTTATAGTGCATATTTTTGTTTCACGTTTACTTATTTAGAGCCACATAATCAGACAAATTATGTCAGTTTATCAATTTATACATTTTTATCGATAAAATGACGATCGGTCGTTATGATCTGATCGACAGACTGATCATTCAGTGTACGTAGGTGAATAATAATCGATACAACATCAAAATAATATAATCTTTTTCTCATTTTATTTTTAAATGGGTTAATATTTTGTAGATTAAGAATATTTTTGGTGAAGATTAAAAATGTTTTTGGTAAGGAATGAAAGTACCTTTTTGAATAACTATTGCCTATCTTTTTTTTTTTTTATATATATAAACCTATATAATACAATAAGGATATCAATTTTATTATTTGAAAAATTAACAATTTTTTTGTATTATGGAATGTAACTCTTTTGTAATAATTGAAACTTTATACAATTGGTTTTGAAAAAAATGTGAATATAAATAGACATACTGTATTAATAAGTTTATACAAAATGTTTACCGTTTTATCTCAGGTTAATAAAAACAAAAAAGTGTGTATTTCGCTCTTCGGGGTGTTCTTTGCACGTCGGGTGGGATTCTCTTGACGGGTGTACTTAATTTTAAAGAAACGATAAATCATTTCTTCAACAAAACGATTCTGAACGAAGAAAGTTAATAATATAAAAAATAAATGAGAAAAAAAAATGTGAGAAAAATGTCCAACATTTTTTTTTTACATTTCCAAAATTTTCTTGCGCCAATATCTTTCTTATATTATTTTCTATTTATGTTTAAAATTTCATATCGTTCGGATCAAAAAAAATGATGGTTTCCGAGTAGTTTTTGTCAAATTTTGGACAGATTTTTCCAAAAAAAATTGAAGAATCGAGGAATTCAAAAAATGACCTCTTTAAAGTACCATCTAGAGCAAGGGTTCTCAACCTTTTGAGGTTCGTGCCCCCTTTTATACTATTGTATGGAGTCACGTCCCCCTTCCCACTACTATAAGATTTAATTATAATATGTTGTATACAAAATATATATTATACATTATATTACATAAATACATCATGGCTTTAATTATTAATGTTGGGTATTAACATGAATAATAATTTAATAGTTCAATAATATTCTTCAGTATTATTGAAAATAGTATTGTTAGATGTTACGCAATGATGACCGATAGTCGCATATCTACTAACAAAAAAAAAATAATAATAATAATAATAATAATAATAATTATAAAAAACAAAATATAGATAACCATAAACAACATTTTCGTGTTCTGAAATGTGGTTTCATGTGAATATTTTCATGCCTCCCATGAAATTTTGTGACGCCTCCTTAGGGGGGCGCGCCCCCCAGGTTGAGAACCCTTGATCTAGAGGCAAATCCGGTTTCAAAAAGTTGCTGATCGAAATTTTTGGACAAGTATTTCCGTACGAAAAGTTGTGCACAGAAAAAAAAATTTAAAAAAAAAAATTAAAAATAAAAATAAATAAACATCGTTGTAAAAACGAAACGATCTTTGAAATAATATTTTATTCCACTGTGCGGTGTTGCTTTGGGTATCGATCTCATTCGTACCTGCTCGTAAATTTTTGTCGACGGGTCATTGTCAGTTCATGATAATATTATGTCGTTGGGTACAATCAACTGTCGGATTTTCGAATTTAGTGGAAACGGGAATAAAACCGTTTTTCAAATCGTCAGAAACAAAAAAAAAAACAAAGTTGATTTTAGTTTTTGGTGCGGCGACGGTATACGTTCCACGGGATCAGCGCGGGAATATTCACTGACGCCGAGCGGTCCGGCGGTCGCCATCTATCATCCACGCGGAACGGTCGCGGTCACGTCACGTCGCCGCCGCCGCAACTGCCAATCGCGTTTCCAAGAGATGGCGGTAACGTATTCGCAACCTCCATCGCTGGCCGTGTTCTCGTCACGCGGTCATTGTTGTACCGAAATTTTGGGGGAGGAGCATGGGGCACAATAATAAATTACCACGGCCGATTGAATTTTATCTTTTATCAAATGACTCCGTACACATCATGTCATGTCAGATGAACGAAAAATATTTATTTCGCTGGTGGTTTCAACCCTCAAGGGACGCCGCCGCCGCTGAAATACTATCTCGACTCGAGAACGCGTAAGGATGGGAAAGTTGCTCGCCACTAGATACATAAATTTTCGCCAATAGACAGCAAGAACTATATTTTGATATTTTCAAAATGATACGTGATAGAGTATACTTGATACTACATACAATAGATTTTTTTTTTTTTTTTTGTAATTATATTATTGATGTAAGTGAACTAAATGTTTTGTTATTATTTATTTTCCACAAAAATTACATGGTTAAACAAAGAAATATCAAATAATACCAATTTTTTCATTAAATTATGTATAAAACAACTTAATTTATATTTAAATTTATTTTTTATTAAACTTTATTTAAATTACGTGATATTTTATTCAATGCGCAAGTTAATAATTCAATTCGATTTGTATAGTGTACTTAAAAATGGTTCTCTACACATTTTAAGCGTGTTTTGTAAAACTATTTTCAATTCATTTCTATTAATTGTATCAATTAGGTATATGGAAGTGACACGAGGTGAATTTAAAAACATTTTTGGATAAATTTCGACCCTATATTAATATTAATTTTTTTTGTTTCTTAAACAAAAAAATAAAAATAAATAAATCTTCATTTTTATCTTATGTCTTTACTCGAAACAACATGAAAAAATAAAAATATCACGTATTTTGATCCGATTTAAGTTGAAATAAGAAAAGGTATCAATCGAACTAGTAATGACGACTAATGGTACACAAAAAAAAATAATAATAATAATAAATTAATTGAACAATGCCACTTAATATATTCTTTACACAAATGTTGCTAAGTATCCAAATTTTTCCTTAAATGTCACTTCCACATTACATTTTGTAAGGTTTTAAAAATTATTTAATCAATAAAATAGTTCAATTAGATGTGAGATTAACAAATTATTGTTTAATATTATTGTATTACTAGCTGTACCCGTGCACTTCGTTGCCCGAAAAAAAATGTCCGTTTATATATGACCATATAAACAGAATAAACTACATTTTTGTTTATTTAGATCAAAGTGTTGTCATCGTTACCAAAGTACTTTACCGTCCTGTCTAAATATCACCAAGATCGATTAATCCGTTTCAAAAATTAGCCCGTACAAACAGATAAAACTTATACAGAGGTTGCTTTACGAAGTGCTGAACCCGTGCACTTCTTAGCCCACTAAAAAATTGAAAGATGGTCTGTGTTTTATACATATTATTTTCTGTAACCAATGGCAACCCTATACAAACAACCAAATACCTATTCGAGATTTTAAAATCTCTGTATTAGCCAACTTTTAGAGATTGAATTTTAGAAATTTTCTTTCGTAAAAACCTTCTCCTGGAAATTACGAACATCTTAAAAAAAATTTAAGCCAAATCGGTTCAGCAGTTTTTTTGGTTAGCGCGGTCGTAGAAAAACCCTTACAAAAATTACTAAAATGATTATTAAAAAATAGGGGTTGGTGATAGAAGGGTATAAATTTAGGGTTGAATGTATTTTTTAATGCGACATAATAAAAAAAAATAAAAAAATAAAAATTTGTATAGAATTATAAAAAAAATGTTAAGGGTGGACAACCCTTAACACTTAGGGGTATGAAAAACAGATGTTAGCCGATTCTCAGACCTACTGAATATGCATGCGAAATTTGGTTAAAATCGGTAAAGCCGTTTCGGAGGAGGAGTACGAAGGCAAACATTGTGACACGAGAATTTTATATATTATTAGATATTATATATATTTTTAACGGATGTTATTTTACCTTAAACGTATTAATAATTCAATTCTTTGTAGGCCGAATTCGCCTATTGTATAATTCGTTCGTGCGCGCGCACGCACATACATAATATTATAACCGACGACATTATTATTAACCGAACACGACAACGTTAATAACAATAACGAAATAATTAGGTACTACAAATTCGGTGTAGTCGAAAAACGTTTATAACGAAATAAATCGTACGATAATAATATTATTATTATTATTATTATGTTATATTATGCATAAAAAAGTGTACACGTTTATATGTACACACAAGCCCGTGAAATAAAACCTTGTCCGCGGGAAGGGAAAATATTCGTATTATAAGTGATCTATTACGCGTCCCATTGCTTCGCTGTCCGTTATTGTGTCGCGGCAGTACACCGCTGGTGGTGGTTCGGTATTGTACAAAAAAATAGTAGTGCGGTGAATTATTGTTAACGACGAAGAAAAATGAACGTACTCGTACAAAAGGTAATTTTTTTTTTTGTTATCATCGTTTTTTGATTTTCACACTCGGTCGACAAACGAAACGCTTAAAAATTATTATTATAAGTCATAAACAATATTATAAACAGCAGAGTAAACTAATACATAATTTTATATTTGAGTAAATAATAAAGAAAAGCATCTACGAAAAAAAATTTTTTTTTTTCAATTAAACATCGTTTTTAAGATTTATTCACTTATTTACTAATTAATTAATTTTTTTTTTTTCTGTATACACTTTTAGATTCTGAACAAAGTGAAGAAGCTAGTGTTTTTACAATGACGTTTATTTATTTATTTTTTTTTTCTGTTAACACTTTTTCGTATAGAAATACTTGTCCAAAAGTTTCGATCAATAACTTTTTGAAACCGGATTCGCCTCTAAATTGTACTTTAGAGAGGTCA
>JAIPRM010013526.1:0-11371 GCA_025469315.1 Stegophylla sp. TES_Ste_2020
TTTTTCTTTTTTTTTTTTTTTTTTTTTTTTATTAATTTCTTTTTCCATTTACTATAGCTAAAAATAAAAAAAAAAAATTTAAAAAATGTACTTCAATCGCATTATTGTCATTTATTATTATCTAAGAAAAACATAACTTTTATGGAACAACTTTGATACGCTCAATTTTTTTTTCTTTTTTTTTTACATTATATTAAACTATAGAATATCGATAAAACTGTCAATAAGTATGAAACCGGAAAAAATTATTTCTGACCTTTAATTTTTGATTAGTTAACCATTTGTAACGATGGAGGGCAAGGAAAAGTAATAAAATGTTGACTTAAACTATTTTATTCGTTTATTAAAATAATATTAATAATGAAACATAATTAAAAAACAATAATTATAACATATTTTAGACAAACTAAATTTTCATATTATATTTTGCGTAGGTTACCACATAAATATTATCAAGGTTGTTTCACATTCACAAAACATGACGTGTTTCTTTTAATTTTATGTCATAGATAATTGTGTTAAGTAATATATAGTAAAAGCACATTGTATATCAAATAAGTAGGTATCAAAACAAATAAATTTATAGGTACAATTTACAAAGACAATAAACTGTGTTGTTGTGATTGTCGTCGTTGAATTATTGCGAAAAGAAGAAACACGACTCATATTTAGAAATCAAATCGATAATTATTTATACACAGAAAACGAATCCCTACTTTTAGGTGTATACCACTTAAAGGACTAATGAGAGAAATCGGTGAAAAAATTATGTTGACGACGGTGGAGAATATCAGGCTTTGTATCTCATAAGTGTTAAAAAGTCTTTATAAACAAAAAAAACGTGTCTATAATCATTAAAATCTTATCTAATCATCCTAAGTCCCTGGAACGCTACCACCGTACGGAGTTAGATATTTGGTCTGCAGCCAAAGGTAAGAAAATATTGAAATATAATAAAATAAATCTTAAAAAATATAAATATAAAATATAAAGTATAATTGTTGTAATTGTTAAAAACATAATTTGCACATCCCTTATACGCGTATAAAAACATATTATATTCCCTTCTCTAATCGGAAGGAAGGTAATGCCAAAAAATAGCTAACTGCAAGTGACTAGTAGTTAATCAGCAATAGGCCAATTGCTGATTTAAATAATATTATATATCACTTGCGGTTAAAAAGGATTAGCTACCCCGCTCATTTTTTGCCCCATTACAGCACTGACTGGCTAATGGAAACATTAAGTATTTTCAATTGTCTAGGTCTAGAGGGTGGTATGATACAAATACTCTTCACAGAGCGATATTTAGTAGAGAATCTGCTAATTGATAGATTATACAGATCGTTGGTAAAGTTTTATAATTTATCCTCATTATTAACATGTTACTTATTCATAATTATGTGTAATGTTATTTTAGAATCAGTTACATACAGAGTTAACGCGTGACGAGTATGTGAGAGTAATTTATACAAGTGGACAGTGCAAATCAATTATTGTTCGATTAACAAATGATTTAATGAATGCATACGAGGATGAGTTTGAGAGAGACCATGATGGTATAATAGACGCGTGTCACCTATTGAAACGTGGACTTTGCGGTTTAATGATATATTTACCAACACTTGGAACTTAGGAGATGGTGTGAGACAGTTTATAATTTTTGACAAATAATAAATTTATGACAGACCTACGCGAAGGTAATAACTAGTACTAATTAATTATCATATAATATAATTAAAACTTAAAAAGGTTTTTATCATGTGTGGAATAAATATTTTAATATTTTAGCGTTCGAGCTGATGAACGAAGAAGACGCGTTCTAATTGCATGCTAATTATATACTCATTCATTATTATTATTACTATATTACCTATTTATAATTATATATACTCATTCATAATTATAATTGTATATATTGACGGACATATTAACTTTATAAAATAAAAAAAAAACCGTTATGACTTTTCCCCGTTCTCGGTACCTGCGCACCTGTGTCTGAAATAATTTTTTATTTGAGCGCGGAAATCCCGGTACGTCGATGATCGTTTACACAATAATATTATGCAAACAGTGTTTCACCGGTTTCAATGAAATGAACGTCCGAAAAAAATCTCAATTGTATTGAAGAACTCGTCGATTAAACATAAATTTTTTGCACATTTTCAATCATTTGGATCATATACTTTTCCGTTGTTGCCACAATATATAACGAAACCATAGAAACGATCGATTAAATTTTAAAATAATTTATAAACGAAAAGAAAAACGTGTGAGAATACAGAAAATACCGTATGAATTGAATGCATAAAAAGATACAGAGAGAGAGAGAGACATTTATCATACTTTTAGCAATCAAGATATACTTCTAGACCTAGAACAAGAACTTTTACCGTACGAAAAAATGAATGCCACTGAACGATCCAGAGTAACTTATATACAAATATCACGTCGAAAAGTTTGGTAAACAGTTAACAGTTTAACACATAATCTTGTAATAATATATTGCTATACACCTTACAAACGTTTTATTTTATTTATTCGATCATCATATTATATAATATTATTCCTTTCCTGGAGTGTTTCTCGTCTGGGTAAGAAACCACTCCTGCGGAATTCACGAGGTCTGCAACCAAAAGGTAAGAAAAACAAAACATACTTCAGTGTAAAGCCAATACTTCATCTGTACAGCGTTAACATTATTTTATATTAACATATTTTATACATTCATGCAATCAAGATTTATATTATATTATATATTATTCAGTAGATTTGTACCTACGCCGAAATTCATAAATATTACATGCATTACAAACCATTTTATATATTTCTATAAACCGTATAATAGTAGAGAAGGATTACCTCAGTATGACTCCGGGATTTTACCTTCATATTATTCCGAAAAAGTTATTGACGGTTTAATACATATAAACGTATAAAATTTTATCAATAAACATATTGTATACATGAAGTGAAAGAATTTCAATGAATATTTTAGACGATATCACGTCAACTCTCGATAGTGGTGTTAGAGAACCAGAAGAGAAAATGTACGCTTCCGACTAATACCATCAACTCTACAACCACGTACACAGGTTAATATTATCGATTCTTCAACTGATATTATACGTTCCCAACAGCAGGTACACTAGGACACTTGGAATGATGATGGAACTGATGGGATTCTGCAAGAGTACATGGATCAAATTGAGAGTTGGGATGAGGACTACGAATACATAAACACTTTAATATCATCATCTGCAAAACCATTATGTGGAAAAATATCTGTAATTTTTATGACATATTTTATCCAATCAATACTGAAAATATATAAATACTTTGTGAATGCTTTCGGCATAGTATTTTATCTAAATGTATAAAAACTCCTCCAGAAAGGCTTTTTCCTCAATATGATGAATTATCTAACGAATTTGATTTTTCCGAGCTTTCCCTCCCCGTATCATTACAAGACATAAAGAAATTGGAAAAAAAAATCCAAATACTTCTATCAACGTTTATGGATTAAAAATATATTTAAGATCAACAAAAATAAAACGAAAGACACATTTGTTAAACATAACAAAACAAATCGTTATTATTATTTGTGATTAAGAACAAATACAGCATTTTTATTTATTGTTGTTTGGATACGGTAGTGGAAAACAGCATTATTGCTTGATAAAAGATTTTTCTCGTTTAATTAGGAGTAGTATATTTTGGGGGATTGAGGCCCACCCTGTCCTTACAGGGTGGGCAGGGTGGTCATGCAAATTATGTAGCCAGACTAGCTGGAAACTCTTTAGAGATCGTGTTACGAGAGCAGTATGAAAGAATGTTCATAACAAAAACTGATGCTGGTCATGAGGGTTGGAAAAAATCATTAAAATCAATAAATTATATTTCAAATCCTGTCTCTTCAAATTTCTTAACTAATATAAAATATCATTATCTAATCACTCTTTACTCTTATTAAACAATCACCTGACGACACTATAATAAAAACTCTTGATCTAACCATACATATTAAACCGATACACAATTATTTCAATCCCCAGATTAAGAATACTTATAAAGACCTCTCTATCTAAATTATTTCGATACAGATCAAGATTTCCTGAATATTTTAATGATAGATTACACCCAAATATATAACGTAGAATCCAGAAGAAAAACAACTTTTACTAAAAAATTTGAAGAATAGTAGGTAATTATATTTCGTTGTTGATGTCGCCGCTCGCACTTGCATAGGCTGCCCTCCTCACCAAGCCACCGCCGCAGCCGCCGCCGCCACCGTCACCAAGGAGTATCGATGATTACCGAAGAAACACGACGTTTTCTCCCACTCTGCCTTCTTTCAAACGGTGATATGTCTCCAGTGGTCCTACTACATACTCTTTAATTTACAAAACCAAAATCAGTGTGTATCTAATCAGTGTGATAGATACTATCTATTCTTCTAGTACACACAATACTGTGCTCAAATCGTCTCCGCCTTTATCTCCGTTACCGTTTCGTCATTTTCTTACTCCCGTTTACGTTTGTATCATATTTTATCACTGAATAACCACTGAATGACTTTTTTCACTATTTTAGACTTTTTTAAAAAATTCACTTTTTTACAAGATTTTTACTATTTTCACTTTTTTGGTCTTACTATCTTTATTACATAATTTATTTAATTTATTTAATTCATTATAATTTTGCTTATTTTTCCCCCACCCTTCAAAATATTTAAAAAAAAATCGATTGCATAGAATGATTATGGCTATTATTGACTACTATTATTTATAATAATTTATTTATGTTAACTATGTGTAAGAATCATGAATTGAGATACCTTATTGAGATATATCTTAAATTCATGGTAAAAATCAATGGAACATATAATGGTCATTGGTCACTGATGACAAATTACATGATCATGGCCATTAAAATGTCTAGAAATCATGACTATGAGAATCAGTTATTCATTATAATCAGTGTGTCTATTAACACAATATTTATTTATTATGATGGGTTTTATAAGTTTTGGTATCATTGATAATGAACAACACATGAACCATGTGCAAATATATACTATTAATAAATCAATTACATTTGTTTTTGTTTCTTAGCTATTGTTCTTGTTTCCTCACTGAAGTTATAAATTATTATTTAATTAAATTTTTCGGTTGTTGTCTGTGTTAATATTATCATGAATAAATCCAAAGTTCAAGTTAATCATTCTTGGTTTGAAAGAAATGATAGCTTAGGATTCAAGATATCCAGATGGGCAAGCAAAAGCAATGATTCAGAAATATTTTGCAAACTATGTGTGAATACTATTAACATTGATAAAAAAGGATTCCAAGCCATTGTTCAACATGTTTCAACAAAAAAGCATAAAAGTAATTGTAATTTGAAACTAGGTTTAAATCAACTACATTTGTCTTCTGTGCCACCATCAGACTCCATATCAAGTAAGTCAACAAAAACATTGACTTTAGATACGTTTTGTGCCAAAGACTTATCAACTAAAGCAGAACTAATTTGGTGTATGAAAACAGTTATGTGTAATTATTCTGCTGCTTCATGCAATGATTTATTTGAGATTTTTAAAGCGGTGTTTGGCGATGGAGTTCCCTCATGTTTCTCACTTGGCCGTACAAAATTATCATACTTAATTACAGAAGCATTAGGACCATATTTCAGAAATGTATTACTTGAAGAATGTAACCAAGTTTATTATACACTTTTGTATGATGAAACAACAAATGTTAAAGGAAAAAAAGAACTACAAATTGCATTGCGTTATTGGAGTTGTCAAGAAAATGAAATAGTTACTTGTCATCTAGAAACATTTTTTATTTCATCTGCAACAGGAGAAAAATTGGTAGAGTATATAATGAAGTCTTTAGACAACTCTAATTTATCACATTTTAAAATGATCATGCTTGGAAGTGATGGACCAAATGTTAATAAAAAGGTATTTAGAATAATCAATGAAAATATCTTGTGCAGCAGAGGTTTGGGACTTATTGATATGGGAACATGTAATATACACATTGTGCATAATGCTTTTTTAAAAGGATTGGAGGTAATTGGCATGTCCGTCTCTGAATTTATTATAAATGTGTATTTGCCCCTTCATGGTTTAGATAAGATGATGAGGAGGAAGAACTTTTAATCAACGCACAAGAATTTATATTGATTCATAGATTTGAGTAAGTAATTTTTAATTATTTTAAGTAGGTATGCCATCCCATATTAGGTATAATAAATTCACCAATTTAATATTATTTAAGTTCATTATACATTAGTCTGTAGAACAATATCAATATTATTTAATAAAATATTCAACATAAAAAGGAATTAAATGTTAAATAAAGTAAAGTAAAATAAAATTATTAATTAAATAAAGTACAACTTTACAATAAATAATTGAATAGCACATATTATCAATTTTTCCATTATGTTTTTATTAAAAATTATCTCGAATCAATTATTTTAAATAACATAGAAATTTCCTATATTCATTGCTTGACATAATATCCATAATAATCCATAATAAATTATTGGTATACATTATAGATAATGATAATTATCATATATAGATAATAATACTGGTTAGTATTTTTAATTTTATGAAGTATAAAATACTATACACATATATAATATGTATGTATATATCACTATATATACACTTACACACACAAACACACATATAGTTGTAGAAAACTGTACTAACACTACTATACTAATACTCTTCAAAATTATAATTATTATTAGTTGTAGTAGTGGAGACGCCAGAGAAGAAGATGATGATATGATTGATGATGATGGGTGAATTACAATTGATATATTATTCCATTTTATTTTTGTTTTGAGCCATTTATACATGTTAAAAAAAAATGTTGAATTGGAAATTCTGTTATCACTGTGTCAGCGATATTCGCAACTACTAGAGTAATGCAAATGAGCATACCAGGTTATGCACCAACTGGCTATTGGAAACATTCACTATATTCAATCATTTCGGACTATAAAAGACTATATTATAGAGAATAAAATGATAAATATACTTTTCATTGAGCGGTATTTACAGGAGAATATTCTGATTATTGTATCAAACAGATCATTGATTAAAGTTTTATAATAATTTATCGTCATAATTTATATGTTACTAATTCATAATTATTTTTAATGAAATTTTAGAACCACTTACACGCCGAGTTCACACGTGGTAAGTATGTGAGAGTAATTCATATGACCGGACAGTGTGAAACAATGGTTTGTCTAACAATTGATCTAATGAGCGCGTATGAGGAAGAGTTTGAAGTGGACCATGATGGAATTCTAGATGTATCACCTCTTGAAACACGGACTTGGTTGTCCAATGATCAATTTAACAACATTTGGACTACCACTACTATACTAACACTCCTCGAAATTATTATTATTGTTAGAAACGCCAGAAAAGAGAATGATGTTATGATTCATAGAGTTGATGGTGATGATGATGATGTTGATGAAATACCGCTTGATGGGTAAAATTACAGTGAATATAATCCATCATATTAAAAAAATAATGTTATAAAATAACTCGTTTTGAATTTTTTTTTTTTTTTTATATATACTTGTTCATTATTAAAAGATTTAGAAATTCTGTTATCACTACGTCTGCAATACTCACAGTTAGCAACAAACTGGAGTTATACAAATGATCATGCCAGGTTTTGCGCCGACTGGTTAATGGAAACATTAAGTATTTTCAATCGTCTAGGTCTAGAGGGTGGTATGATACAAATACTCTTCACAGAGCGATATTTAGTAGAGAATCTGCTAATTGATAGATTATACAGATCATTGGTAAAGTTTTATAATTAATCCTCATTATTAACATGTTACCTTATTCATAATTATGTGTAATGTTATTTTAGAATCATTTACATACAGAGTTAACGCGTGACGAGTATGTGAGAGTATTTTATACAAGTGGACAGTGTGAAACAATGGTTCATCTAACAATTGATGTAATAAGTGCATATGAGGACGAGTTTGAAGAGGACCATGATGGTATAATAGAATATGTGCCGCATGATGCATCACCTATTGAAACATGGACTTTGCGGTCCAATGACATAGTTACCAACATTTGGAATCTGAGCGATAGTGTGAGACAATTCCTACTTCTGACAATTAATAAATATATGACAGACCTATGCAAAGGTAATAACTAGAACTTAATTGTTCACATTTAATATAATTAAAATTTGAAAGATCAAACAGTTACGAAATAAATAATTTGTTATTTTCAACCTAACCATATACTTATTCATTATTATTAGGAATTAATATTTAATAATAATTTGTTGAAAATATTTATCACTAATAATTATTAAAGAGATTACAGACTTAAGAAAAAATTTTAGAGCATATTTAATTGCATATTTGACATTTTTTGGTTCATATACGCATATTTCATTAATTTTTAATGCATATAAAGCAGAGTTCTATTAATAAACTATTTTATGTTTCATTTTTTTATTATTTATGGAAGACTTGAGAAATTTTTTTTAATTTTTAGAGTGGCTTGAATAGAAAACATACGGAAACCGCTGCAATAAGGGACATAATCCTATTAAATGTCTTTAAAATCCGATTCCAGATAGAAAATAAATCCTCAAAATATTTTAAACATGATTTGACATTGAATGCAAATTTCTTCTCCTCCACAAAACAAAGCATAGCATTTCGAAAAACATTTATATTACCTTAACAACAATCATAACGCACCTAAAACGTCACATATACAAAAAATTATGTCGCGCAACATCATAATTAAAATAAAAAAAAAAATTAAAACATTTAACCAATATAAATATAGTTGATAGCTTGGTAAATTTTTTTTTATCGGTTAATGCTAACTTCATATTTATGTATTCCAAACACATTTATGACAAACAATTTGTATCACAGTCAAAGAGTCATTTACTATGAGGCTAAAAATAGTTATTATCCATTACACTTTTTTCTCTTATCTATAACTGAAACATTTTGAAACACAAAATTAATAAGTAATAACCAAATAATTATTAGCCACAATTCTATTATATTTCATTCTATTGCATGCAATTTTAAATGAATTCATCCGATCTCATTACAGCTTAAAATAGTTATATATAATTTCCGTTATCATTTCAAAATCCAATAGTAAATAAATAGATATCGCCAAATTTGCATAATTATACATTTATAACCATAAACGTTATCAATCAATATAATATTAATAACGACTTATGAGTGTATTTATTATTATTATTTTTTTTTTTAAAAGATAAATTGATTTCAGTGTTTGTATATGCTTATTGATATTTATGTTTTTTTTTATCTTTTACTTTATTAGGTACTCGTTAATATTGCAACCAGGAAATTTAGCTTTTTGTAGTTTATGGACCACTATAGTTTAGCTTGAGGGTTTTTATACATGAGCTTGCAGGCATCATGCCATGCCAGAGGCTCTAAGAATAAGGAATCATTATAGTTTTTATACAAATGAACTTACAGGCGTTATGCCATGCCAGAGGCTCTTAGGATAAGAAATAAGGAATTAACCATATAATTTCCATAAATATTTGCAATTTGTTAACTAATATGTACCAACTAAGTATATATTATAGTGTAATTATCAATATCGGTAACAATTACAAACACTTTAATCAATCAAATTAATGAATTTGGTTATTTAATTTTTTTTTCTTCGTTATTCATAAAGTATGAATGCTTAAATTTAAAATACTATTGAATATAGATCATAACTTTTGAAATATAAACTTGAATTAGGTTGAAGAAAATATTTTAAAACAATTTTATTGCGTACAACAGAAATTAAAAATAAAATAGAATTAAATCATTTCCAAAACATTTTTTTTTTATAGATAAGTACTACTATAATTTGCTTGCTTGTTTTTTTCCTTTTTTGCTCTGTCATTGTTATATTTAATATACATAAAACTACAGTAAATGACAATTTGAACTGTATGCCTAAAGGGAATACAAAAGCAATTTAACAGAAAATAACAACTAAATTTTAATAAAAATTACACAGGTATTAAATTATATTGCAATGATACGCGCGACGTTATGCAACTAATACCTATCACTTCATCATACTTTGTGACCTTAATATCACATCTCTCACCGAAATGTAAATGATACAGCAGACTTTTGCAAAATCATACCCAATAATAACAATTTTTTGTCGACATTTTATGAATTACAATATAATATGGAAACAATAAATAGGGATATTGACACAGTCCCTTGTATTTAGCATAAATACGCCACTGCCACACCCAAAATAGTGAGTCCTTACTCAAATTGGTCTCTGTACACCTTGTCACGTTCATATCGCACTTACGAAACGCATAATTAAGACTGGGAACTCAATGCACTTAAAAAGTACTAAATATACATGGACTTATGCGCTTAAAAAACACAAAAATGCTCTAAAAATATGCTCTTTTTTTTTTTTTGTAATATACAAAATATGTCATTAATACATATATTTCATTAAATCCAAATTTAATATTGTCAGTTTAGTGGATTTGATCCTTGCGTGGTCATTACGTTTAGTATTTAAGTAATCAAGCTAATTTTTTTTACTTAACATTCAAATATATAACAAATAAAATTAAACCTTCTCAGAATAATACTCAAAAATATGATTAAATTGTAAAATACATTTTAGTAAAGTTTAATTTTAAATTTTAAAAATAAATAAATGGCAAAAAAAATATTAAAATGCCTTAAATAAAATTAATTATCTATTAAAATGTTTGTAAAAAATTATGTAAAAATATAATAAAAATAAGGAACCACTTAGTAGGTACTCAATTTAAAAGTACTAAAATTAAATTTATTTAGGTTTATTTTTGTTGTTATCACCTTAAAGTTTTTGTATTAAATCACTTAAAATTTTTTAATGTTTTCAAGATTTAAAGATTGACAATTGTTAACCATTTGTAAATTTTTATGTTTTAAAAATATACGTTTTTTTTTTTGTATTCATTTAAACAAATTTGAAAAATTTAGTACATGCGTTGATGTGTATTATATTGTTATAATATTATACTTGTTTTTTTATTACCAAATTTTCAAATTTCATCATAAAATATGTTTCTAAAATATTGTGAAATTATAAAATACATACTTAAAATTTCTAAATATGCAAAAATATATACTATAATTTTTTAATGTGTATTTTGTAATGATACGCGCAACATTGTGCAAGTATTCTTGCACCACACGATCATAATATTACTGTTTACAAATAGTCACAACAACATTAAATATTGTACCCTACACCTTAGATATTAACTCATCAAACAGA